>VZTS01017062.1:49089-91530 GCA_013400795.1 Pluvianellus socialis | reverse complement strand
GTGGGGAGGTCACTGCCCAAATCGACTTTCTTCTGGCAACTGAAACGTGCAGCTGGAGACCTGGAACCAGCTGCAAGTGGGCTGTCTCCGGGGTGCAGCTCAACCTTTCCAAGGGATGCTTTGTGAGGGTGTGGCTGGTGTCTGGTAAAACCCAATCTTCCTCTTGTCTGTTTTGGGTCATTACCTCACGCGTGGGGAGCTCCAACTTTGTCTTTGCAGCCTCCGAGGCACCAGGGTCTTGCTCACATGGTGGCTATAACTGAGCTGCAGCGGAGGAGATGGCAAGTTGCCGCTGGAGGTAACCTCTGCCTCCGACCAACCGTGCGTCCACCCGTCAGCCCTGGACCTTTAGGTACCTGGACCAACATTCGACCTTCAACTTCCTCAAACCCAAAGGGAACGACCGCGTTTCTATCTCCTGCTCACGCTAAAGAATTTTCAGCCCTTGGCCATTTTTAATTTTTTTTTCATTCATTTGTGGAGACCCACGGCAGACAACTGACAAATCACCCTTAATCCACCTGAGCTGCTAAATCTCTCGGTAATCCCTCCCCAGCGCTGCTCAGACGTTGCTCCCCTACAACAGACCTTCTTGGTACCATTAATCAGTGTCTTTGGCTCCCAGGTGCCTCATGGTACGTGTCTACGCAGGGAAACCCTCTAATTTATAAAACTTGGGGACCTCCCACAGTTTCCCATTCCCCATGACCCCAGCGAGGGGGGTCAGTGCACAGAGTAAACTGGTTGAGAGAGAAGGTCCTAATATTTATATGGAAAGCCATTAGCAGGCAATATCTTATCTACCTTCTGTTTTGAAGTGAAGGTTTGGGGCGATGGCAGGGCTATGGGTAGCATCGGAGCTGCCTCTGAAATGCCCTGACATGCTCTGTTTTGCCATCCACATTCGTGGCTGGGTTATAGCATGTTCTTAATATTGTGGGACAAGAGCAGTGGGTACAGAAGGATTTCAGAGAGGGGGGGGAAAAAAAAAAGCACTTAGATCCTCACCTGCTGAATTTTAAAGCCAGACAAAAGCTCCCAAATCCACCTTGACGCCTCCTGGGATGGTGTGTTTTAGCCAGCTGGTCCCCATGTGGATGCTGTCCTTCCAAGCCCATCTGGAAGATGGAGTGGTCTTTCCTGGTCTTAAAAAGTATAAGGCTATGAAATAGCCCTTGTCTTGTGAGCTCCCCTGAGCCTTCCCCAGATGTTGAGCATAGCTTTGAACGCAGAGGTGGTCAAATGCTGTTTTCTCCAGTGGAAATCATCTTGGAGAGCCTCTGTGTTGGATGTAAAAAAAGGCAAAGAAGAAGCGAAGATGAAAGTGAAGATACAGCGGTGGTGAGATCCCTGCAGGACTTTTCCCATCAGAGCAGAGGTGGTGACTCCCTGGGAAGGCAGGCACGTAGGACACAGGGGACCAGCAGGCATGTGGATGCTGGGTAGGCAAGATATTGAACTGCAGCAGTATCCCAGGCTGCATTTCTTTCAGAAATGTGGCAAAAAGCAAACCAGAAGCAAACTGAAGAACAAGGCAGTGGGATTCCAAAGTCGCTGATGTTTTATTCGTAACATCTTCAACAAAAAGTTCTTCAACAAAACTTCTTCTTTACGGTTAGGGTGACAGAGCACTGGAACAGGCTGCCCAGGGAGGTTGTGGAATCCCCTTCTCTGGAGATCTTCAAGACCCGCCTGGATGCAGTCCTGAGTAATGTGCTCTAGGCAGTCCTGCTTTGGCAGGGGAGTTGGACTAGATGATCTCTAGAGGTCCCTTCCAACTCTCAAAATTCCGTGATTCCGTGATTCCGTGAAAAGAGCCCTCTGCTCCTGGGCTGCGGAGCAGCTGGAGATGTGACTTCATATTACCCTTTTTTCAAGTCTCTATCCTTATAGGGTGCTGGGAGTCCAGGCTGGGGTGGGAATGGGAGCAGAAGCGTAGATGTAATGAAACTCATTGGAAGCAGTGAAGCTGTTGGCATGGGCAGTTGGCTGACCTCCAGTCAGCAGATCCGTGGTCGCGTTCAGCATATCAGTTCTGGGCACGCTGCGGATGCTGGGCATAGACTGGGAAAAAAGTGGGGCTGAAGCAGCTGCTGGGACTCCATCAACCCTATCGGATCTCACAGCGATTGTCCTTCAGTTCAAAAGCCATCAGGGATATCCAGGCACAGGCTGGAAAAGTCTTCAAGGGTGGGTGAAAATTGTCCTCACTGCTTGGTTCTGCAAGGCTGGGAAAAGCAGATTCTCAGCGTCAAGAGCATGGTTGCTCCCTCTTGCCTCTCTCCAAGCCTGGCATGGGATGGGACTGTGTGGTTTTAAACAAGAAAGCTGCCTGCTGGCAGCACTCAGATTGCGTGTGCCCTAGGAATGATCACTTTTAAAAATCAGGCCCTCCCTCACCCACCAGGGACGTTTCTATGTTTCTGTGCGGCTTTTATTCTACTTAAGTATCCGGGTCTGTCTGTTTGGATTGTTTGTTACCAAGAGGGATTTCGGAGGTGTTACTCTTTGCAGTTGCTGAAATCCTGCCCCGATGCCATCACATGCTGATTACTAAATGCTGAGAAATGTAGGATCTTGGCCCTTGACCTGGGAAAGACACTTGATGATTTCTGGGAATGGGCAGGAGGGGGACAGCTGGGGAAGGGCAGCACAACCATGTGTCGGGCTGTTACTGCATCAGGGGATGGAGCCCAAATTGTCATAGGGAACAGAGTTTTTGGACAAATTTACAGATGCTGGAGACACATAGCATCTCTGATTCCCAAAGCTGATGGGGAAAAAAAAACCCCTTATTTCCTTCCTAGAAGAAAGCTGGAGCCTTTCCATGCTGTGCGTGAACGTGGCCTGGGGAAGCTGGCATCCCTCTGGCGTGGTTCAGCCCTGGATGCAGCACAAGTAATTGTTGGTTTGGTGTTCTTTTTTTTTTTTTTTTTTTTTTTTTCCTCTAGAGGGAAATAGCACATTCTTGGGAGCACAAACAGTTCACAACCTTCCTGCCACTCCCCTGGAGGCTGGAGCCTGTGGGGCTGCCTGGCCTGGGCTCCCCCAAGGAGTCGGACCCATGCCAAAGGGTGGCGTTGCCTTCCAGGAGGAGCTGTGGTCCCAGCGAATGCACAGGACTGGTGATATCACATAGATGGAGCAAAATCATGGGGCAGCCTGGGGAGAGACAGTGGTGGTGAGGTTTGTCCCACCCAGGGAGGCAGGTGGGTGAGGGGACGCGGGGTTTGGGGGATTGCTGGTGTTCAGGGCTGGCTCCAACCCCACGCACCCATCCCAGTCTCCCTGCTGACATTAAAGGACTCTGGATCAGGCATGGATACGTTTGTTCTTGGTGGCTGCATCTTTTGTGCTCTGCTGTTCCTGGGCTGTGCCATCAGATGAGTCTAGCCTAGAAGATCAGACACCCAAGTACTGGATGTCAACCAGGGCATGTGGTTATACGAATGAGGCACGAACAACGTGCCCAGCATCTTAGGACCTGTTGTACATTTGGGTGTTGGGCCTCTCCCGTCTCCCTGACCCTCCCGTCTCCCTGGTCTTCCTCCCATCTCCCTGACCCTCCTCCCTTATTTTGGAAACCTGCATAAGAAATTTGGCAGGGTGAGAGTGCCTATTGACACTTCTTTTATGTCTCTGCAGGCAAAAAGGGTGATAAAGGGGAGCATCAACAGTCATCGTGTTGGGCAACTCCTACCCATCCTACCTAATAAAGCTCAGCTGCGTGTTTAGGACTAGCACTGGATCCATGGTGGTATTTGCCTATTGATGATCATCTCCCAAAACATCTTTGTTCCTGGAAAGCCTCAACAAAATATTCTGCAAGAGATGAGCAGGGAGCAGTTGGGGATGGGCAGAGCTCCCTGATGAGTCTTCGCAAAGGAATTCTGTGCTCCTCCCACTGCTCCTTACCCTTTGCAGTGTGTCCAAAGTGACTGGAGCAGGGAAACATAGTGTTGTTCCCTTGTAGACGCTGCAGAAGCTTTTCAAAGGATTTGGAGATACATAGAGACTTTTTCCCAGTTAATTTTAATGCAAACATTAAGTGCCTTGATCCTAGCAGGTATATACCGCTGATGGGGCTGTGAGACATGTCCTCTGTCCTTTTGGAATCTCCCTCTTTTCTTGGGATGAGGTGTCTGGTTAGATAAATGCTTCCAAGAATGCACCCCATAGCTCTAGACCATTCCCAGAAAAAAAGCTTGTCTGTGGCTGAAGTTGACGGAGAAGCAGTGGGGGTGGGAGTCAAGCTGGGTTGCTTGACCTCAGGGACACAAACTACTCTCTGGCCCTTTTATTTGGTAATGGAGATGAACCCGATGTCTTTGGAAATCCGTTGTTGCGGTTTATCCATTGTTGTTGTAGTTTTTTCCATTGTTGTGAGTTTTTTCCATTGTTGTGGTTTTTCCATTGTGGACTAACTGCACTCGGTGACCCCTTCGAAGGCAAATGGTCTCAGCTGTTCCCCTGCCAGCGTCCCTGGGTGAGCGACGTTTGCCTTGTTGGCAAAGGGAGTTGCGTTTTCCTGTGCTCACCTGGGCAAGAGCTCCGCGTCTGAAGCTCAGTTGTCGCTCGCTGGTCAGGTAACCAGTAAGCTTCTCCAAAACACAGCGTTATTTGTCTTCAGAAGTAGGGATTACTGAGACTATTCATCATGTAATAATAAGTCTTCATGTCAGCTGCATTTGGTCCTGCCAAGTTTATTACCTGAACAGCCTCTTTGTTCTGTCCGTGCTACAATCTCCCATCATCTTCTGGACTAAGCAATCTGTCACCGCATACGACATGTGCCACTCTGAACGATTCCCAATCCACAGCTTTGTTACTATTTTCCATGGCTTCCCCACACTGGCTTGTTTGTTTAATTTACTTTAATTACCCCCGGTGAGCTGAAGTTTCTTACGGTCCTGGTTTTCAGGGGTACAAAAGTCTTAAATTTTCCACTTGCCTGAAGCCTCTTATCTGGTGCTACAGGATCCTTCAACTCAGGGCTTCCTGTGGTGCTGGGAAACTCAAATATTCTTTCTCCTCCACAGCCTTGGGTAAAATGGCACCTGGGGACATCTGGGCACACATTCATGCTGCTGGCTGCAGAGCTCATGGGCCCTCAGCAAGAAAGCTGGCGAGGGTCCGAACTTCACGGCTGCGTCTGCCCTCATGGGACATGTCTGCTCGTGCTAACCAGCAGAGCTGGGCCACATTCATGTTCCAGAAGTCCTTTTGCCACCAAGGAGTGGCCACATGCGGACTACCTGAAGAGAATTGTTTGCTTGCCCAGGTAACTCCCAAATTGCACCTGAGTCACATTCAGTGTAGAGCTGGATCATGCCAAAGCTGGGCCACGGACCATTCCAAATTTCAGCCTCTAGGTGAATTAAATCCCAAGCCTATGCCCTTGTATTGTTTAAGTTACTAGTATGGGCATAGCCTGCGTCATGGGGAAAGGGCAAGAAGTCACAGTTTCTCAATCACAGAATTTCTAGGTAGAACGGTTGAATGGCTGGTACTTTCTCAGGCCCAGGTGAGGAGCCGTGAGACATCAGGCTTCCTGGGTCACCCTGGGGTGAGCAAATCATGAGTTATGCCGTGGTATATTTTTTTGCTCTCACCTGTGCTGGAGTGCTCCCAAGTCTGCAGGAGGCACCGGGATACACTTCAGGTGACCTCCAGCCCTATCCCAGGAAGCACACCTGCTAGTGGAAGGCCTGGGAACGTAAAATCTTCCACCGCGTATTGCCCATTTACCATCCTCTTGTGCCTCCAAACCACCCCAAACCTGCATTAAAGCTCTTTCTGTGAATTTAATGCCAGAGCAACAATCCATATCTACAGCCAAATGTATTTAAGGCTGATAATAACACATAATGGCTTTTCTATATCTCAGCCAAGTGCAGCCAGGCTCGATGCAAGATCAATTCACTGTGGCCATAGCAAACAAACACCCTCTTCATGTCCACAGACTGTGATGTACAACACCCATTCACTGGGGCTGGAGACGCTCCAAAGCATGGTCTAAGGTGCTGAGCACAGGAGGGATTCTCTTGACAGACTTGTTCAAGCACTCGTCTACTCTGAAGCTTACAGTAATTGCCAAAGTCACTGGTCCCAAGACAAGCTTTAGCCTGAGATCCTGGAAAGGTGACTAGGAGGTGTGGCTTGGTGTGGGGATGGAAGCAGCTGTGCCATGAAGCCCTTTAGCTGAGAGGGGGAACTTGCAGACATGATGCCTACACCTCCACTCCATGCCAGCTTTGCTCATTCCTTCCCAAACGGAACTGTCCTTCCCGACGCAAGGTGGAGAAGGAAGCCTATCACAAAGCAAAGCTTGTGGGCTGAGGCTGGAAGAGGAAGCAAACCAGTGCATGTGCAGAGGTGCGTTCAGCGATAAGGTGTGCTTTAACCACGAGCAACAGCTGGGCTGCTTTGCTCAACCACACCTTAATTCGACAAAGAGGAATCTGCCCTGGTTTTATTACAGCTTTTATTATTGGGTGACATGTTTCCAGTGGTGGTGGCCACTGACACGCATTTTTCAAGGCACAGAGAAACACGACGCTAATCCCTCCCTGTGCCTGCACTCTCCTTTATTCTCCTCGTTTCCTGGTTGTGTCATCCACTTCGGCACTTACCTTCACGGTGCACTTTCTCACCAGGACCGTGCCTGGAGGTGAGTTGGAATAGTCCTTTCTTTTTCCGATAGCTGTGGGAGGAGGAACCTGAGTCGGGCTGTGAGAGAGGCACCGGGTACAGGAGGGAGGGGGGTCTGTGGTCATCACCTCTGCTTGCAGGGGGGCATCGCTTCCCTCCCTCTTGTGTCTGTCGGCAGTGTAGGTACTGCTGATACACGAGGTAAGAGGTGATAGGTGCTGCACCCACCAGTTTCTGCTGGAAATCCTGTTGTGGGGGATCTTACAGCCACCCGTGTGTCCACAGTGGAGCGTAGGTTGGTACTATATGTGTTTCCTTGTCCTTAGGTCAATGTTGGCATGCAGTCAAGACTGTCCTTTTAGACAACAGGAAAAGCAAAAGCAGCAAGACCTGGGCTTTTGGGGTACAGACAGCATCCCTGTGCTCTTAGAGACCACAGCAAGTGGATCAGTAAAAGCAACAGGGTGTTGCAAAGCTTGAAAGATGTTGGAAGACGCTGCGCAGGGCAGCGGTGGAGTCGCCATCCTGGGAGGGATTTCCCAGCCGGGCAGACATGGGTGGGTTGGACAGTGTTGGGTTGATGGTTGGACTCCACGATCTTAAAGGTCTCTTCCAACCCAGAGGATTCCATGATTCTGTGACTATTATGTGGTACAAAGGAGTAGCCAGCAGGATGCCGGCGATAAAAATGCTGGTGGTGGTGCTATGAGAGAGACCGTTGGAAGTTGGGGGGTGCTGGTCACACAGGAGCTAGCCCTGCTGAGGCGGCTGTGGCTGCTGTTCACAGTATCCTGAAGCAAAATACACAAACGAGTCCATTAATTACTACAGATAAGCTGTGTTGAAACTTTCAATAAGGTCATCAACCAAAAGGCAAGGAAACGCGTACAGCACCAGCCTGCACACCGGAGCGGTTTGCAGGGAGATCCGCCACAGCCAGGGGGAACAGGAGCTCCCCCACCCACCATCTCAGCCTGATGGTGACCTCAGATTCCATTGTGTGGCTCATGGGTCCATTGTCCGATTCTTCTGGTTCCTGTCACCTTTTTGGGGCTTCCCTTGGGGGTTTTCTCCTTATTGTGCCCACCCACATGTTTTTCTGACGTTGGCATTTTGTTCTGACCTCTGCAGGCAGCGTTGCCCGTGTCTTGCAGCCCCACGTGAAGCCCAAAGTCTGTCCTGGTGCCTGTGCTGGGCTCGGGTGCAGGGACTCATCTTTGTATAGGATGGATCTTGTGCTGGGGGACCCTTGGTGGCTTCCCTAGAAGGGTCTGTAGCCCTGGGGCACGTGCTGGCTTCTCCGTGGCCCCCACCCTTTGGTAGCCCTCTGCCCTCGAGAAGTTCCTGCCCACCCTAGACATGGCAAAGTGGGGGACCCCAGCCTGGCCATCTTATATCTGCAGGTTTTATGGCTATAGGTTTTTAATCTTTATAGCATTATAAATATATATACAATCATAGAATGGTTTACATTGGAAGGGACCTTAAAGACCATCTAGTTCCAACCCCTTGCCATGGCCAAGGACACCTCCCACCAGACCAGGTTGCTCAAAGCCTCATCCAACATGGCCTATATATATATATAAAAATGAATATATATTAGATATGTATAAATAGATATAACCATATAAAAATATATACATGCCTATACATATATAGAATATATAGCTAAATCGATGTATACCTAAATAGAATATATAGCTAAATTTAAAAAGTATTTATATAGAAGTACAAAATAGACTTTTATATATGTATATTATATAAGAGTATATTTTTTTGTATATGAGCATTTCCCAGTCCAAAGGAGGCAGGCAGCCAATCACAACGCTGCCCGAAGTGACAGTCTGCCATGGCGGGGGGGACAGACAACACATGGTGGTTCTTCTATGATGTACCTCAGCCTACATTGGTGGCTGGTCCTGCCAGCCAATCACAGGGCTGCTTGAGACCATGTGGGTATGATGGTGTCAAGAACTGGCTGTTGGCCAATCACAGAGCAGCCTGATATTTAAAAAGAGAAAGTGGCACATGATGGTGGCACCTTGTCCTAAAATGGCAGCTGAAACAAAATGGCAGCCCCATGTTGGTAGAGGAAAGGCCGTCTGGGTCTGCTGTACTTCTGGGTGAACCAGAAGGGGTGGCTGTCGATGGTGCCTGGGGCGCTCCTGCCCCTTCTCCGGTCCCCGAGATGACCAGCCTCCCTGCAACGGAGCTGGCCACCACATGTCCCAAGGAACCCACCACGGGCAGCTCACGGTTCTTCTGGGAAATGGCAGGTGGGAAGAAGGTGGTGGTGAGGACAGGCAGCGGGTGGTGATGGAGGGAAGCCTGGGGTCTGGGGAGGGGTGGCTGCTCTGGAGACCTGTGTTTCTGCAAAGAGGCGGCTGGAGGTAAACGTACGTCAGGTCTTCGCGCGGTCCCCTGAGCCCCAGTGCGTCCAGAGCCACCTCCCTGCTGGGGTCACTGTGCTCCCATCACCCCTTGTCCTCTCTGTGGTGTTTGCAGATCCATTCATGGAGGTCGTGGAAGGGAAGAAGATCTCCTGCAAGAAACTCCTCACCATCCTGCTCTTCTGTTTCATCTTCCTCCTCTCCTTCTTCGTTTCTTTTCATCAGTTCAGGACTTCTGAGCCAGAGCCTTACGATTCCAGTCCGTTTGCAGAGATAGCCCATGCTGGAAACACCAGCACCCCACCAAAGCAGGACCACAGGCTGACCATCCTGCTGTGGACGTGGCCCTTTGGGCAGCGCTTTAGCTTCCTGAACTGCTCGGAGCTCTACAACACCCAGAACTGCCACTTCACCGTCAACCGCAGCTGGTCCCAAAAAGCTGACGCTGTGGTTGTGCATCACAGGGACGTGTGCTGGAACACGAAACAGCTGTCCCAGCTCCCCAGACCCCCCTCCCAGCGCTGGATCTGGTTCAATCTGGAGTCCCCAAGTCACTCTCCAAACTTAGGCTCCATGAACAACCTCTTCAACCTGACCATGTCTTACCGAAAAGACTCAGACATCTTCAGCCCTTATGGGGAGCTACATCTCCTTGACCAGCCCCAACCCCTCAGCATCCCACCCAAGACCAAGCTGGTGGCCTGGGCAGTCAGCAACTGGAGAGCAGACTCCTACCGGGTAAAGTACTACCAGGAGCTGAAGAAACACATCACTGTGGACATCTATGGGCAACATCACTTGCCCCTGCCCCGGGACAAACTCATTTCCACTGTGTCCCAGTACAGCTTCTACCTGGCGTTCGAGAACTCACAGCATGAAGACTACATCACCGAGAAGCTCTGGAGTAACGCCTTCAAGTCTGGCGCCGTCCCTGTCGTGCTGGGGCCTCCTCGAAAAAATTACGAGCGCTTCTTGCCCCCTGACTCCTTCATCCATGTCGACGACTTTGCCAGTGCTGGGGACCTGGCGCAGTACCTGCGGGAGCTGAGCAACGACACCGAGAGATACCAGCGCTACTTCCAGTGGCGCAAGTGGTTGAAACCCGTGTTGGCGGTTAGCTGGGCTCACCACCTCTGCAGAGCTTGTCACTTCTTGCAGGTGACAGAGGACAGGTACCAGGTGGTGCCCGATCTGTCCAAGTGGTTCGTGTAACTGCTGTTTGCTCAGCCCTCCGCTGCGCTGCAATCTGTTTGTCCTTGCTGGCTGGGTTGCGATTTCACAGGATGATTGAACTCAATGGAAATGGAGGGACAGGAGGAAACAAACAAGGACAAGGAAGCAAGCTGGTGTTTGCATGTCTTTGTCTTACTGGAGAACAGGCTGTCAGAGTAGTACATTAGGTTCTTTTGTGGATCTATTAGTTACCCAAACAACTTTCTATGCTGGCTGCAGCTTGGTCTCTGGAGAAGTTCACCTTTGGTCTCTCCAAACAATTCTGGACCAGCTCCACAGGTAGGAGAGCCAAAGCAAGTGGCTGTGAGGTGAAGGTGAAGTGGCAATACCTATCATAAACCCATTTCAAGGACTTTGTACTCTGCAGATCTGAATACCGAAGGTGCGGCCGCATCACAAGGAACCAGTCATGTTCGTGTCTCCCAGCCCCGCAGCCCCAATCCTGCTCTTGCTCTGCCTCAGGCTTTCCCTGACCGCCTTTGCGGTGCTGCATCCGGAGCCTCAATGGGCCAAAAACAATGCAATTTATTTACCAGCCTGGTTTTTTGCCCAGGTTAGCAAGCCAGTGTGGGCTTGAGGAGGACTCTGACAGCAGTAGACTGGTACAGGTGAGGTGTGGGGTGCCAAGGATGCCCCCAAAAGAACCACAAAGCTTCAGTGTCTGCAGCTCCCCGTGGCAAGGAGATGCTTAGGACCAGGATGTGATGACCTACCTTCTCCTCTGCACGATACTTCGGCTCTCGGCTGGTGCCTCTAGGCCATGTGTTTGAAAACCAGTGAATAATTAGCCTTTATTGAGCTTCCTGCAGTCATTCAGGTGGTATCGCTGGAATTTATTTCCTTTTCAGGTTAGGGAGTCCCAAGGCACGGGCGCAGCTGTGCCCTCCCAGGCTCCCTGCTGATACCGCTGCACCTTTGGTTTGTTTTCCCAGCTCCTGCTGATCCCCAAGCTGAGCTTTGCAAAGGTCTGTCCTGACCTTGGGATGTTTCCATGAGGAAACATCAGCTCTGAGTCCAGCAGTGCAGACAGAGATACAATTGTTTTCTCCATCAGCAGCATTTAGCAAACATTTCTAAACAATTCCCTCTCCATTTCCTCCTGCAGTCATTCTGGAAGAAGAACCATCAGCAAGACCTTATCTTTAGCATTGGGAGTCCCCAGTTTTCATTGGCAGCCTTTGCCACTTTCATTTTTTCTCTGTTTTACCGATTGCTTGAATATACTGATCAACACAAGCCTGAGAACAAACCCTTCATTCTGGAATCCAAACCTTTATCCCTCCCCTCTTTTTCCTGCCCTCCTCACAGTACCTGTGTAGGTGGCATCTTCCTGAGGCCACTCAGTTTCTTGACGAGTCCTTGCTGGACCTTAGCAAACCCCTTTAGAAACTCAGGTAGACAAACATGCCAGATCTTCCTTAGCCGTGTGCTTGCTGGCCGCTTCAAAGAAGAGCAATAAATTTGTGAGGCATCAATTTTTATTGCCAAATAATTGTCTGTGCTTCTGCCACTGCCCTATCTGCCTGCAGACATACACATCTCCTCCTTCAGCATGTAGCTCCTGGGAATCTCATCAACCAGCCCTGATGCTCTTCCCATCTTTACAGCCCATCCAGTTTAGAGCAGCTGGAGCCATTTAAGACTTTTAACTCTGCTGATTGAGTTGATAAGGGTGCGGATAAGGGATAAATAACATTCCGCAGGTGAGCTCTATGAACAGTCTATGCCCATCAGTGGCCAGCATGGGGGAGGTGGGAGGGACAGCCACTTGTTTCACTGCTCCTGATAGATTTGGAAGGTGATGCCTGTCCCTGGGCTAAATCCTTCCGCCTCGAGGCTTCCGTTGGGAAGACTTCAGCTTTGCGCACTGACCTCCAGAGCCGCCTTTTGCTGGCATTGCCAGCAAAAACGGATTGCAAAACAGAGCAGTTGATTAAACTGAGCAGGGCCGGGGCACCGCCTGTGGGGGCACAAAGTCCAGCTGCTTTGAAAAGGTGTTCCGTTTGGAAAAAAAAACACAATCGCAAGTTTCAAGGGCTGCTCAAGATGACCCATGCTGCATGCGTGAACGCGGCGAGGTCAGAAAAAGCCTTCCCAGGAAGAAACCACAGTGCAAAGCCCTACGAACGCGTTCAGTTCACCCAAATTATTTTTCTTTAGCCTGTTTTGAAGGGATGTTCTGCAGTGAAGGGAGTTCCTGGGGGCGGGGTGGCAATGCAGAGTGTGTTGTAGCAGGGCCGCCGTCTCTGGGGTGTTTAGATGCCTTGTGCAATGGTGGGCAACTGCAGATCTTCAGCTCCCTTGGCCAACAGGGTTTCCAAGTAGACAAGGTGGCATTTGCTGGGTGCGGAGCAAGTGGCCAAGGAAGGGCAGAGAGCCCAGTTTTGGTCCTGCTGGAGGCTTGGTGACGGTATTTATTGGGATCACCCCATGCGCTAAATGGATGTCTTAATAAACAGGCAATTTATTTCCAACTTGGATCTTGTTCCTTTGAGAGACCTGCAGGCTCACACTGGGGAACCAAATGCTTGTGAACGGGAGCTTCAATCCGTCCCCCTCAAGATCTGTTTCTGTATAGCCCCTGACCCTGTCATTGGAGTTGGCCTGTGATCCTCTGGAAGGAAACACGCCCTGGGCTCTCTGAAATTCTCCTTAATAAAGGCACTAGCAACAAGGAAAAGTCATCAACGGCATGTTACCAAAGCAGATTGAGCGGCAAATTACAATGCAGCACTGTCATTAAAAAGGTTTAATTAGTTTGGCTGTTTTGCATGCCTTTTTTGAGTACTACAGCATGTATAATGTACATAGAATCTCACAATTGTCTTAGTTGGAAGAGACCTTTAAGATCATCGAGTCCAATGTTAACCTGGCGCTGCCAAGTTACCACTAAACCATGTCCCTCCGCACCACATCTACACAACTTTTAAGTACCTCCAGGGGTGGCAACTCCACGGCTTCCCTGGGCATATATATACACGTACAGTGCAATTCGTGTACCTCAGGCTCTTAACTTCAACCTTTTCCAAACTTGAAAAGCTCCCGGTGGAAATAGGGAAGCAAAGCCCTGGGCTAGGGAGGGTTTTCCCAAGCAGAACAAGGAGCATTCCTGCAAAGCGGAATGATTTCCACCACTGATGGCTCGCAACACACACCGTAGCGTATAGCCAGCCTGGAGGCGGCCGTGGGCTGTGACGCAGTGGGCTGGGACACAGATGGAGAGGGATGTTGAATGACAGAGGAGCACCCAAAAGAGCCTTGGGCTCCTTGGCATGGGGGAGCACTGGGACAGGGCTTGACGTATCCATTTAGTAGACGTCTTGCATGCTGCACGCAGAGAGGGCCAGTTCTCCCACATTTGGGCTATTTAACCTTGCAGAAAACCCTTTTTCCAAATACGGGGAAAGTCAAACATGATTTATCCATCCCTGCTAATGCCTCCTGCTGCTGCAGCCTCTCCGGCTGCGGCTGGTGAGCATTTTTGGAGCCCCCTCTCAACAGAATAGCTGCAAGAAAATCCCCAGTTTTCTCTTGCCGACCTCCAAAGCCCGACTCCCTTTGCTCCCAAGACCTGCAGTCATTCCATACTAATTAAAAAGAGTCAAGTCCTGTAAGTTTTTGGCCTCTTTTGTGGAATGGCAACACCAGGGGGATCATCTCTCTCCTTTTACCCTTGAGCCTGGAGTTATTTTGGCCGGTCAAGGCCAGTGAGGCTGGTCAGCCTTATCCATCCTCTGGGGCCAAGGGCTATTTGGGAACCTGGTTGAGCCCTGGGGACAGCAGCACAGCAGCAGACCCTGAGGCTGGCCAGTCTTCCAGGCTGATTGGAGCAGGTTGATGAGTGTTGACTTCACCCTCATCCCCCAAATCATGCTGCAGCCTTCCAGGGGGCAACCAAAATACAACTTTTTGTTCCGCTGAAGCACCCGGAGCTGGGCAGACCATGGGGTGTTAGGAGCTTGCACCCAGCCAGGCAGAAGCTGTGGTCCTGGAGGGGGGGACATGGGTTTGGCAGGATTAAAATACCTCATTAAACCTTCCCCTCCTCCAAGCAGGAGCTCGGAATGGCTGTGGCTCAGGGAAGGGATGCCCGCGGGCAACCGGGAGCCACACACAGGCTGATTTCGTTAGGAGATGGGAAAGCTGACACCGCACTTGGGAAACTCTCTCAGGGGGGGAATTCACTGAGGGAAACATCTGGATGGCTGGCCCGGGGCTGGGAGACCGCACTGGGAAGTCACAGTCTAGCTTTTCCCGAAACACCGGTGCTGGGGTTCGCAGCCTCCTTGGCAAAGTGGGTTCCCCCCCTTCCACACCCAGTTGGAGATACCAGCATGAGGGGTATCTCAGCAGCCTTCAGTCCCTTCCCAGAGAAGATGCAAAAACACCCCATTTGCCCCCAAAACCTCTTGTCTTTTTACCCAAAGGCGGTGGGAAGCAGGTTGGTGTGTTCCCAGCTGATGCTTTTGGGCAGAGATGGCCCAAAAAGCAGAGAAGGGGAGAGCTTTTCCCCAGGGCATTTTCCCAGGAGGTAAGAAAGAGGTTGCTCCTCATGGGAAACCTGGGAAATCCTGATGTTGACAGTGGAGTTTTTGGAGCAGTGTCTGAATTCCGCTCTGTGGAGCCACCAGGGTCAGAGGCGGGGGAGCCAAGAGGAGAGGCAGAGCTTGGGAGAAACACAATTCCTTACCAAACCTGGCTCGGCAGAGCTTTCCATTTGGGGAAGGGAAGGGAAAAGGGGAAAAGATACACCATCTTTTGCTCCGTCATCACTGGGTTTGTCCTTCTGGGTGTGTGAAGGTGCCTGAACCAACCCTGTAAACTCAATTATTTCCAGCTTTCCTGAGCCTCAGGGAGATACTCCCCGTGGAAGGGGAACGGGAAACTATTAAGCCTGTTTCCTCCAGGGCTGCCCGGCACCACCGAGCTCCCTCCTTCCCTTGTGGCAAAATCCCAGCAGCAGCAGAAGCATCAAATATTATTCCCAGGTTTCATGTTTCTCGTAGGACTACTGGAGATATCGGGAGAGATAGCACCATATATACGGGTTTGGGTGTTTTTTTTTTTTTTAAATTGCAAACTCCACACTCTTGTCTTCACTCTTATTTCATATTTTCCAGTTTGAAGTCGGGCTGGGTTTATTTTCCCAGGGTTTTTCTAACTGGGAGGTAATTTGGAGAAGCTCAGGCTCAGTGGTGGGATTGAGTCCTTTCAGCATCCCATTTCCCGCCCGTTACTTTTGCCATTTAAAAATGAACAAACGAGTACGGAACGTCATTCCGGACTGGGGGTTTTTGAGCTGAGGCTTTTAGAGCAAGGACCAGCCCGTGAAAATCTCCCACTTACAAAGCTGACAACATGCACCTCATCTCCAAGAAATTACACCCAAAATCACCCCGGCCCCCAGCCCGGCAGCGCATCCTGGCTTCACGCTGTTGCCTGCAATCGTTGTTTTATTTCTTTCTTTTTTTTTAATTTTTTTTAACGCTTTTGGAGGAGTCAGATTTTCCAAGCAGCCCTCTCCAATTTGGTCATTAAAACTTCAGTTTGTCCTTTTTATTTTTTTTTGAATTTTTTTTTTGTTTTTTTTGGGCTAGGCTGGCAGCAGGACCGCAGCTTTTCTTAGTTTCACGCGCGCGCACGTATGCACAAAGCACGCATGTGCGCGCACACGTGAAGATTTATGAGTCTCAAAAGATGCTTCATAAAATATTTACAGAGTGGAGCTTCGAGCGTGAATGTTTGACTCGGCCATGAGCCGTCCACGGCTGTCGGTCCTCTGGGTGGCATGAGGGGGGGAATATAAACAGACCTTTTTTTCCATTCCCGAAAAAACACTATAAACCTTTGTGGCTCAAAAAGCATTTTAGCTTCTTTTTTTTTTTTTTTCTTTTCTTTTCTTCTTTTTCTTTCCCCAGTTGCTCCCCGCTGGCCGGTGCCAAGCTTGGAGCTTCGCTCGAGCCGGAGTGTTTTGCAAACTAATGCAGGGACTTGTACCCACTCTCACTAGGTAGTTTCAGCCTATTTTTCCAGGGAAAAAAAATAATAATCAACTTTTTCTGGCCAGGCTGGGGTAGGGATAGCGAGATGTTTTCCCTGATGATTTCCCTGATGATTTCCCTGCGTTGGGGACACTGACGCTCTGCGTGTTGAGTGCTGCTGTTGAAGATTATTTTAAGTTTTACTGAATTTTATTGTACTTTGTGTGTTTGTGAAACACTTAGCTATAGGAACAGTTGAGTTTGTTTAATAGCTTTAGGGACAGCTCACCCCAGGAACCTCAGAGATGAAGAATTGCTCTATGTTTTGCATTAAGTAGTCATGGAAATCGTTAGGAACGCTAATTACACTGCTTAGAAACCCCTTACCCTTCCCATCTTCATTTGAATATTAAGGATAAAAACGGAGCAATGATTGTTTTAGAATGAACATATTAATGAGGCTATGTAGCTAAGGACCAATCACTGTAAAGGGTAAATTAAGAAATATTGTGATTAGGGTTTCAGTGGAGCCATCCCCATGTTAAATGGAGGTAACGAGTCTTAAGATGGGGTAATATGTGTTAATTGGGAGTAAAGTGGGGTTGACAGTAAAGTGTATGAAACGGAGGGGTGGGTAACGGGTGTTAAGTGGAGATAATGTGTAAGTGGGGGGAGCCCATGTTAAATTTCTGTTAAATGGGGTTTGTGTGTGCCAAAATGGGGCTGAAACAGCAGGTCCCTGGGCAACCAGATCAGTCCAGGTGAGGATGAGCCCTCGCTGGCCTCTGGCTTTTGTCCCCTGCGGAGCTACTGGAAACCAGTAGCAGGGGGAAGGAGCTGGGGTGGGACTGGTGTGTGGGTGGCAGCAGCATTGGTGCCAGCGCTTCCATTTGCCACGGCTTTCAACGGCCTTTGTGTCCTGAACTTGGCCCGGGCTTTGGAATTGCAATATTTCACCCAAACCAAAATATTACCCACCGTAATCATCCTCCTAAGAGGAGCAACAAAACCCCAGCCAATGCCTGCTGCTGGCTTTGAGATGTTTTCCTTATAACATAAGATAAAATAAAATAAAAATAAAATAAAATAAAATACATTTCTAGCCTCAGCACCGCCTCCAGATAAGCAACTGAACTTTTTTTCTGTCTGACCTTATCAAAACCTCGTGTTTTCGTTTTCTTTTTCTTATTTTTAACGTGGTTTTGCCAGAATTGGCATGTCTTTGAGCCAACCCAGCTGGAAGCGCCTGGAAGAAGAAGGGGGCAAAGATGATTATTTCGGTGGCTAAACCCATGCAGGCAATGACCCAGCCTTGGTAACGTCTCATATCGTTGGTTTGCATAAATGTAGTTCTGCAGCAGACGAAAAAGAAAGAAATGGGTCCGTTTGCAGACGTGCGTGGAGGTGTCTGCAGGGAAGTGGAAAATAAAGTCAAGCTCCTGCCATCCTGCGGCCCTCTCTGCTTTCCCAAAAGAAAAGCCAAATTTCCCATTTTCCTGGCCATCCCCATCCCTGCACTGGGGACGAAACTCTGCCATCGGTTCCCCATAGGCAGCAGTGAAAGATGACGACCAGCGAGAAATCAATATAATCCTCCTTTTATTTTCACTTTGTCGTGAGTATGTAACAGCATCACACCCGAGTTTATGTTTGTTTAAAAAAAATAATATCATACTGCATTTTTTTTACCCCCAACATTTGGAATAAATGGTAAAAATGAAATAAATGTAAACTGCACTTGGCACCATTTGGATCAATAAATAAATTTAGAAAAAAAAAAGAGAGAGAGAAAGAACGCATTACGTAGATGGCACACTATGGTATCTAAATAAATAACATAAGTTACTTCGAATAAATAGAGAGTATCTAAAATATAGATGCATTGCATCAACTTCTGCAGATGGTCGGTCAGACCCGACAATACCGGAATGGGTTTATCCGGATGGTGCTGAGCGGAGCCGGGGGCTGGACTGTGAGCTCCCACCCTGCTCCCACCGACGGTGGTGAAACACGTCTCCTTTTTTTCCATATTTTCCCTTTTTTTCCCCCCCTCCTCCACTTGGGCCTCAAGTTTGAGGCTACGCCTTGTTTAACCGAGAAGGAAAACATGTGGTAGCCCTATTTACGAAGGGAAGAAGGCTGAAGTTTTGAATACCGCCAAAAAAATAATTCGCCTTGATAAATTGGGAAAGTGATTTCTTCCCAGCGAGTTTCTGGACCTGTTTAAGGAAGGAACGCTCCCTTTGCCAGTGCTTTCATCGAGTGGAAACAATGATGTTAGACCCATTTCCCCCCTCGCAGATACCAAATTGGGAGTGAGACCGTGTCGGCAAATGGGACCCCGAGCGATGCGAGTGACGGGTGGATCCGAGCCAGAGCCGGAGCCGGAGCCGCGGAGCTTCGGCCGCCTCCTGCACCGGCCGGCGTTACACAAACACAGGCGCGCACGTCTATAGATGTGTACAGTAAAACACAATGAAATGTCTCATAACTCATTGTCAGAGAGCCCGGAATAACATAACACTCATATTTTGTGCTGTCACGAGCACCAGAATAGGTTTAAACATCTCCTTGTGTTTCCAAACCCTCCTGGTTTTCCAAGCGGGGTGGAACACCCTCCCGGCCTGGGGAGGGATGCCGCTGCAAAGAGCAAAAACCGCAGCAACGGATAGGCAAACTGCAAGAAAACACCCCCCCAACCTCAAAACACTCCCCCCAGCAGATGTTACACACTATTTATTATTATTAACAATAAATAATGCATGGGATGATGAGGAAGGAGCCAGATGAGATCCTGTCGTATCTCTGAGTAGGGAATTTTCCATCTTCTTTTTTTTTTTTTTTTTCCCCCCCTTTCTGCATTGTAGACATTCTTCCGGACAGCTCCAGCTCCCGTTACAGCCGAGAGGGCTGTAGAAATGGAAAGCATGAGGGAAAGATCAACCTTTCTATTGGAACCACATTTCCATGTCCAGGCGGCAGCAAAGTGGCGCAGGACGGCACCCGCAGCGGAGCCCAAGGAGCTTCCTGTGGAAGATGCCCCCCCATCCCCGAGCAAGATGCGTGGAAGAAGACAGGCAAGCGACAGCCATCCCTCGGCCACGGCCGCGCCACCCAGCTTGCCAACCCCGAGACTTTGTCAGGGAGTTTTGTGGTTGCAAATCCCACTTGTGACCCAGCTGCACCCCAAAAAAACCCCCGCCAAGAAGCAGGTGGGGTGGGCTCGGGAGATGCCAGGCGCTTCCCTGACTCCTCCACACCGGCCAGTGCTTGGCTGCTGGCAGGGTGCAAGAAAAAAAAAAAAGGGGGGGGGGGGGGAAAAAATAAAAATATGAATTGGAGCTATTCATGTTAGTTTTTAACACATATTACATTGAGGTGGGGGGGTTTCCCTATAGGCCTGTCTGTTTGGGGTTGCGAGATGTGGGTGGGTGCACTGGGGGGCGTTTTGCAGAGCAGGTCCGGGGTGCCCGAGCCCCCTCTGCTGAGCCCCCTCACCTCCCCAGTGCTCCCAGTAAGACCCCGGCGAGAAGAGGAGGGTCCCCTTGGGCCGGGAGAGCCATCAGCTCGCTCCCGCGCTCCGCTTGAACTGCGGGCAAATCACGGTACCCTAAATCCCTGCATCCTGCAAAAATGATTTCCCAAAACCAGGGTGCAAAGAGCTGCCCGGGGAAATGCCATGGCTCCGAGGTTTTCCTTGGGCTCAGGGGAACACAAGTGGAGGCAACTCCTGGAGACCTGGCTGCAAACCTTCCTCCCACGGTGCCGGGTCCTGCACTGCTTCTCCAACACCTCACCTTGCTTTATTGCTCTAGTTCCCTTTTTTTTTTTTTTTTTACTGGAGGCTTCTGCAACAAAACTAATTTTAGTTTTATAGTAGTGAGAACTGGAAAGCACCCAAGCCCTTGAGAGTGCAGTTATTATTATTAGATTTGGGTGCGTTGGTTTTTTTTTTTTTTGAAGTCAAGAGCGAGCGGCTTATCTGCCGCGGGTCGCACCGACGGCTGCTGTCCCTGTCCTGCTCCCACTGCCCATCCCTGGCTGCTTATTTTGGGCCGTTTTTTTAATTTCCACCCAAACCCAGCGGCACAAACTCTCCCCTCACAGCACCTGGCGAGGCTGTTTTTGGGGAGCTCCGTACACCTGCGATGTGGCTCGAGTTTGCCAGCTCTGGGCAACGTTTGCATCCCGGGGCGCAGGTTTTCCGGCTCTCTCCAGTTCCCCAGCGGGTGCAATGTCCCCACGGATGGGTTTCGCATCCCGCGCCCACGGCTGCCTTCTCCCTTTCCCAACAGTGCGGGGAAAACTCTGCGTTACAGAGTGCAGGCTGCTTTCCCAGGGACACCGGGTGCGCGGCCAGCCCTGCTGAAGGATGGTGTTTATATTGCTTCACTACAGCCTGGCTCTGCTCAGCCAAGAGCGGCGTTTGGATAAAAAGCAAGGAAAAAAGAAAAAAAAACCCACCAGCCTGGCTGTTTGCAGGGGAGGGGGGGAGTGCTGCTGGTCGCCCGCGGGAGATGCCATTCTCAACCGAGCCGTCTCATCCCGGGGGATGCTGACCTGCTCCCCGAAATCCTGCAGCGGTGTCCCTTGGCTGCTGTGGTCACCTATGCAAACACAGCTCCTCGTCGCAGTGGGATGGAGGCGCTCGGGATTTTTTTCCCCCCACTTTTAGCTGGAGCGAGGAGCTGGGATGCCTTTGCGATCCGGGGGGATGGCAAGCGGAGCGTTTTCCCTCGCGTTGGTTAATGCCCAGGACATGACACCAATATTCTCCTTCTGTTTATGATTTGCTTTTTCTGGGAAGAGGGCCAAGGGGAGAAAACCCATCAATCCCAGGCAACAAATATAGCCTGCCCAGAGAATGCAAAAGTCTGCGGTCTCATTTATTTCTCCGCAGAGTAAACAAGAGTGACACTGCTGTAAATGCGAACTGGAGCCAAACCCCAGGCCTGAGTCCCCTCTCCCGCACGATCCGAGCCCTGCTGAGGCGATGGGCGCTACTCACGTGCTGCGGCCGGCAGAGCTGGTCCGGCTTTCCCGGGGATGCCGAACCACGGATGCTCCTGCCCGCGCTGCAACCCCGGCGGAGGGCAGCGAGCTCCTCCATGGCTTCACTGGTGGCCTCGTGAGGCTCTGTCACCTCCCTGGCAGTGGCAGGTCTCCAGCCCAGCTGCCCGCGGGAGGGGACGGGAGGTTAATCCAGTTACTTCAGATTATGGTGAGTTTTAAGAAGAAAAGCCTGGGGCTGCGGGGAGGGAGGTGACGGCAAAGGGGGCACAAGCAGATGCGGGGAGCGGAGCCAGAGCCTTTCCCCCCCTCCTCACCGCGTGCAAACCACGGTCGGTGCATCTCTGCTCCCAAACACGGGGATTGCAGGCGCCGAATTGCCCCCAGCAGTGCAGGGACCCCAGGAGGGTGGTCACGAAACCCTGGGGACCCGCCGCACAGGGCAGCTACAGCCTGCAGGGCGCAGTTCCCGTCCTGGGGTGGCACGGGGCACCCGCAGCCATCTAATGCACCCCGCGGATGTGATGCACCCCGCAACACGCACCATGCCGGCAGCACCCCCTGCCCGCAGCAGCACCCCCTGCCTGCGCCGAGGTCGCAACGCCCGGGGCGTGCAGCACAGCCGTCACCTCCGCTGCGCGTGCGACACCCCATATGGGGGACACCCACTTTGCAACACCCCCTCTGCCGGCAGCTCGACCGTTACGTGTGACACCGAGCATGCAGCATGCCTCGTGCATGTTGCACACCCACCCAGAGGAGTGACAGGGACCCCCCGGGCCACCAACTCGGAGGGGGACAATAGCCGCAAGCAGCCGTCGCCGCTCTGACCGCAGCCACGTCTCGAGTCCTGTGCAGCGAGTGGGACGGTAACGCCGAGGGATGCACGAGCAGCTCAGTCTCTCCTCCTCCAGCCAGAGGTCTGGGGACCGTCCCTCTCCCCCTGCCGCAGGCCCCCGTCCCTCTGCCTGGTGGCCAGCGGGGTTTCAGGGCCGGGGCATTGCCTCTCCTGCTGGCTCCTCCCGGGAAGACCCTGGCCCTTCACACGCAGCCGCACTCCTTGGCCGAGAGCTCGTTGACGGTGTAGTAGCGGTTGTAGGCATCCAGGAAGGAGACATCGTCGTCGTAAGCCAGCGGCCGGCAGCAGGGTCGAGCCCGGACCTTCTCCTTCTTGATCTTCCTCTTGCTCCTCATGCTCTTCAGCGAGAGGTCGTAGCTCCGGACGGCTGCCTCGCAGGTGCCGCTGCAGTAGCGGAAAAGCACTGTCTCGTCCGACTCGTAGCCCAAGCCCAGCTCGCTCACGCTCACCTCCAGCTCCTTCAGGGTGCAGGGTTTGTGGCGAGCGCGGGCGCGTTTCCTGCGGCTGCCCGCCCGCGGGAAGAGTGGCAGCTCGTGGCCGCCTGAGTTCATGGCCTGGCTGTAGCGCTCCACCAGCGCTGAGATCAGCTGCCGGATCTCCCCCTCCGTGTAGCTCTCCAACAAGCTGCTGTCTGCAAGAGAAGGTGCGGACATTAGCGGATGTCCCCTGGGGTGGTGGACGTTACGGGGGGTGGGTGGCTGTCACCCAGGATGGAGGTCCCTTGGGGTGGGCAGATGGGCACCGGAATGGAGGTCCCCCTGGCCAGGTGGATGTCCTCCAGGATGGAGATCCTCTGGGGTGGGTGGACATCACCCAGGATAGAGATCCCCAACCAGGTGGATGTCCTCCAGGATGGAGGTCCCCTGGGGTGGGTGGTTGTCCCCCTGGGTAGGTCAATGTCCCCCAGGATGGAGGTCCCTTGGGGCTGGTGGATGTCCTACAGGATGGAGGTCCCCTGGGGAGGGTGGATGATCCCTGAGGGTAGAGGTCCTCCTGGGTGGGGGGCTGTTCCCCAGGATGGAGGTCCCTTGGGGCATTGGCCATCGCTCCTGCCTCCCTCTGTGCACGGTAGCAATTGAAAAATGGCAAAATTCAGCCCAGCAATGTGTGGCCAAACCTCAGCGTCTCCCAGAAGCCGCCTTTTGAGATGCGCATGAGGTGCCTCAAGGCTTTAAAACCCCATGGCCACCGATCCCGGTGGCCTTGGGAGCCCCAGGGTGGACACAGGAGGCGGGGGGGTCCTGCAGCCAGGCCACCTCCAGCCCATGTGGGAAAAAAACCCACCAAATCCCCTCCATCCCCTTTCCCTCATTTCCTTTTTTCCTCCCTACCAGCTCTTCCCTGCCTGGAGCTGCCCCGAGCAGCCCCTTCCCCTGCACAACATCAGGCTCGTGCTTAAAAGGCAGCTATTTAGGAGGGGGGGAAAAAAGCCTCCCACAATTAATTCCTGCCATGCTCATGGTTTCCAGATGGCTGTGGCCGAGGAATGGGGCAGCTGTGCTTCTCCGGCATGGCCGGACGCTGGCACCACGGTTGGGATTATCGGAAGGACGAAGCTCCCGCAAAGAGCATCCCGGTGGGAATTAAAGATGCTGGTGCGACTCCTTGATGGCACAAAAAAAAAAGAAAGAAAAAAGTGGAAAAATCACCTGATCCTGACCAAGAGATGATGCTGCCGAAAAGTCGCCACGGGACTGGGGAGAAGCACCAATAAATTTAATATTTGGGCTGCTTCCCTATGGACTGGGTGGAAGGGTTGCCCCCCCGAGACCCCCAGGCCAGCAGCCAATGCGCAAACCGTCCCCAACGCCGCTGGCAGCATCCAAATCCCAATATCCTCACCCTAAAACCAGGGTCAGTCTGGCTCAGCACTGGAGGAGGCACCAGAAGGATGGGGGAAAGCCTAATTTGACAGCTTGTGATCCGATTGCCAAATTTCAGCCCAAAAAGAAGTTCTTCTGGTTTGGAATCGAACCAAACATGCCGGCAATTTTCGGCACTGCCGGGGTGGAGGGAGCTGCAGAGCGGAGCCGTTCCCTTTCCGGTTCAGCTCCTGTTTGCCATTTTTGAGTTTGTAAAAATAGTGCAGAAATTTAAAAAAAAAAAAAAAAANNNAAAAAAATTAAAAAAAAAAAAAAAAAAAAAAATTAAAAAAGCACGTTTGGAGCTGCAAAAGCAGAGGCTTTTCATTAGGAGGAGCCGATGGCAATCGATTTCCCCACGTGCCGGTGCCACGGTTCGGTGCCCGGCGGCTGCGTGTTTGCAGGACACCCCACCGTCTGCCCTCTTTAAACCCTCGTAAAGGGGATGTGCAGAAGCGGGAGAGGGCGGCGGGGAAAGAAAACAGGGAATAAACCTGCTGGGATGCATCAGGCTTTCCCTGGGAGCCACAAAGCGCATCCCGCTGGGGACTCAGGGATGTGTCCCACGGGCACAGGAGGGACAGTGGCCCCGGGGCGGAGGCGCAGCAGCTTACACTGGGAGAGCAGCGAGCTGTGGCGTTGCAGGGCCCGTGGGGATCTCCGTGGAGCTGCCGGCAGTGAGAAGGAGGAGAAGGAGGAGGAGGAGGAGGAAGAGGAGGATGTCCGTGAGGAAGACAGCGAGGAAGGCAAGGGGCTGTATTTCCGGCTTCCGTTGAACATGTCTCTACAAACCAAAATGGATAACATGGAACTGAGGAGCATCGATGCAATGGCTGCAAACTTCCATACCTTCATCTTAGAGCAAGTCAGAACATTGAAGCTCTGCAAAACAGGCAAAACAAATATCCTTGTTACAGAATCATGGAATCATCAAATCCCCAGGGTTGGCAGGGCCCTCTGGAGACCGTGTCCTCCAACCCCCTGCCGGACCAGGGGGCACAGGATGGCATCCAGGCGGGTTGGGAATGTCTCCGGAGTGGGAGACTCCCCCAGCTCTCTGGGCAGCCTGTGCCAGTGCTCTGCCACCCTCAAAGGGAAGAAGTTCCTCCTTGTTTTGAGAAGGAACTTCCCAAGTTTGTGCCCATTCCCTCTTGCCCCATCACTGGGCACCACTGGAAAAAGACTGGTCCCCTCCTCCCGGCCCCTTCCTTTAAATATCAATGAGACCCCCCCCCCCCCAGTCTGCTCTTCTCCAGACTAAAGAGACCCAACTCCCTCAGCCTTTCCTCATAGGAAAGACATTCCAGCCCCCGAATCATTATGCAGCTCTCACCCACAGCCCCCTCTTCCCTCTTCCCTCCCGCCGTACCCGTGACTCGGGATGGCTGACCGTCTTCCATGGGACCACCCGCATCCCCTTGGCTCCAGCTCATCCCCTCCAGATCCCTGGTCTAGCGCTGCAACGGGGAAACTGAGGCACGGAGATGTGGTGCAGCCCAAGGGGAAAGGCCAGGGCGGCTGAGGGTGGCTTGGTGCTGCTGGTGGTGGCAACGGGGACAAGGTGGTGTCCTCAGCCGACCCATCCCTGACAGCACGCAGCCTGGCCAGGCAGGAGGATGTCCACCTCCCCGCGCTCTGTACAGGCTTCCTCGCACTGGGGGCCGATATCGCAGTGGGCATCTGCGAGTAAAGGACGAGCAAACTCATGCCACGCCAGCTTGTGACACCTCTTCAGCTGGCACGTCTCCTCCTCGGCATGGGGTGGGCAGCGGAGGGGCCCCCGGTGCCACCGTCCCCCCCGCTCCCTTGCTAAGCCCGGGTTTGATGTCCCTGTCCTTCGGCCAGGTGCACGGAGCACTGCTCCCGACTGGAGCCTGAATCTCTCCCTGCCGGCGCACCGATGCGGCAGCTCCATCAAAACCAACAAAAATCATGAAAAAAACCCCCAAATGAACGGAGTGTGCCACGGCGGCTGCAAGGTTTGCGATGGGACCAGTCACCTTGGCCGTGTGGATCCTCTGGAGCTGCAGCCCAGCAGTTCCTCAAAATATTAAAAAAACACCCCCAAAATGGAATTTCCCTCCCAGGCGAGACAGGCCCTTACCTTACAGCACTCCATTTTCTCCATCCAAAGCAGATTTGATCTGGTGGGATTTTTACAGCTGACCCTGCAGTGGGGAATGGGGTCCGTGCTCCCATCAATGGGGCCGTCAGCCATTAAATTCCCATCAAAGACAGGCTCTGGAAAGCGGCACGGACTTGCAGCCGCCTCCTGGCCCCTTTTTTTTTTTTTTTTTTTTTTTTATTTCAGCTCCTTGCAAACTCCAAACACTTCTCCTTTTCAAATAAATTTTCCACAGAGGGGGAAAAAAAAAACCAGAGAGAAGGGGGAAAAAAAAAAAACCCATCACCACTCAACCCTAGTTTAACAGTATTTGCCAAACAGAATTTACTAGGGGGGGAAAAATGTTTATTTTAAAAGGGAACGCGACAGGTTTGCTTTTACTGTTGTAGAAAACAAGAAGAGCAGTGAACGCCGCCTCATTGCCAGCTGCCCTTTATTTTACAGGATGCAGATAATTGCGCATTAACTAACGCTAATTATATGCCCTGTAGGTTACAAGATAATTGTAGAACCCAGCCAGAGTCTAAATATTTTCAACTGGGCTATAAACAATGCCAAGCTAGAAAAAGAATAGTTTCGCCATATAAGGAGGTAAGATCATGAAATCCCGCCGGGGTACAAAGCGGCGGAGCTGGCTGGGACACCGCTCCGATAAGCACCAGCAGCAGAACGTGGATCGGGTGGATTGATGGCAGGGAGAGCACTGGGAGGGGGACGGAGCCGTCCCCGCTGCCGCCGCTTTGCCTCCGGCAGAGCCAAGGTTGAGCTGGTCTCCTGGTCCCGCCGCTGCTGTGCTGGAGGCTGCTGGGTGCGTTGGCATCCTGAGAATTAGGGAAATGATTAGATTGCTCCTAATCCTCTATTCTCCTAATCCATATTCTCCCTGGGAGATAAGAGTGGGGAAACCAGCACTAAAACCGGTCAATGGCATCAAAGCAGCTCCCAGCACGGCAGCGGGGGGAGGCGCTAAATGGCGACGGACCAAGAAAATTGCAGTTTGCTCTTGGAGAGCTTGCAAAATTCAGGGAATCATGGAAGGGTTTGGGTGGGAAGGGACCTTTAAAGGTCATCTAGTCCAACCCCCTGCCACGGGCAGAGACATCTTCACCTCCATCAGGTTGCTCCGAGCCCCGTCCAACCTGACCTTGGATGTTTCCAGGGATGGGGCATCCACCACCTCTCTGGGCAACCTGGGCCAGGGTCTCACCACCCTCAGCGTAAAAAAATTCTTCCTTTTATCCAGTCTTAATCTCCCCTCTCTTACTTTAAAGCCATGTTCCCTTGTCCTGTCACAACAGGTAAAAGATTTGTCCCCATCTCTCCTGTAGGTCCCTTTGGGTGCTGAAAGGGCGGATGGATGAAGAAACAGCAGCTGGAGGCAAAGCGTTTTGGAGGTGGGGACGCAGTGGACGGCAGCAGTCAGCTCTCTGGGAGCACAAGCAGCTTTCGGCAGCCGATGCTCAGGCATTTTGGGAGGGAAACACCGCGAAATGGGATCACACACCACCTAGGGCTCAACCCTCACGGTCACCTCCCGGGGGCTCAGCCCCCTGTGCCGGAGCACGGCTGCGACCCTCAATCCATCCACCTGAGGAAGGGCCTCTGGCTTATTGCAAACCCTTAAAATTTTTGGAGGGTGGTTTCAGCCTCGCAGCGCGGCCCGTAAAAATGCCTCCTGTGTCAGCAGCCAGTAATTTTGGCCCCCACCCACTCGCCGGTGACCTTTCAAAAGACGAAAACCCCAGCTCCAGTGTGCAAACAATCCAAAAAAAAAAAAAATCATTCCAGGCTTTGCCTTTGGTTTCTCTTCCTCTAACAAGCCACAGAGTGCAGTGCCGTGGGGAAATGCTGAAGTTCGGGGCGGGGGGAAAGGGAAAACACACACACAGGAATCACAGCCGCAACTTGCCCGGGACGATGCTCTAGCTGCCTTCTCCCATCTTTCTCTTTTCCACAGAAATAAGCCCACTCCTAGCAAGGACAAATAATCAGAAGGGGTTGGACACGTGCTCCCCTGGACCCAGCGCTGCCAGCATCGCTGTGGGGCTCTCCCGCTGCTCTTGTTAGAGACATCAGCTACAGCCCTGCCAACTTGGCCCCATCCCGCCTCTCCCATCCCCAAAACCTCCCCGGGTGCTACTGCTCACCATCTGGTGGGGCAAGTGTTCAGAGAATTAGAGAATCACAGGCTGGTTTGGGTTGAAGGGACCATTAGAGTTCATCTAGTCCAACCCACTGCCATGAGCAGGGACGTCTTCACCTCCATCAGGTTCCTCTGAGCCCCGTCCAACCTGACCTTGGATGTTTCCAGGGATGGGGAGCATCTGCCACCTCTCTGGGCAACCTGGGCCGGGATTTCGCACCGTAAAAAATGTCTTCCTTACATCTAGTCTGAGTGTCGGTGTGTCCAAACCGTGCTCCTGCTGGCATGCCGAGCCTCCGGCGAGGGAACTCTGGGGTCTTCCCAGCCTGGAGTGCACAGTGCTGGGCACGGCCGCTGCCGAATCTTGCTCCTGCCGCTCTTTGCTCCAGTCCCATGGCAGCTACTCCGTGATACAAAGGTGTAGCCGTCTCCCCACACTGCCAGCTCTGGGCTCGGCACGGTGGGATGGATATCTCACATCCCCGGAGCCGGGAGGTGGCCCTGCCACTCCGGGTACCCTGATTTGGCACCCAGAGCTGGAAAATCGCCTGCTAAATCCACACTGGTGGCTCATCCCTCTCCCTCAAAGCCATTTCATAAAAAGGAAGGCGCCGCTGCAGGGGTGGGGACGGGGTTTGGGCGCGAGCTGGAACACCAGGTTGGGGTGGGATGGACAAGGTTGCTCCAGCTTTGGCCCCTCTCTCTGATGGGGATGGAGGAACATCATGGGATGGGGATGGGTGGTACCTTGTGCATTTACTCCAGCCCCCCAAATCCACCCACTGAAGCCACACCACCCACGGTCCGTGGATCCATGCCCCGGATTTGCTGCGAGGAGGCTTTTGAGCCGAGCCCTGGTGGGGTTTGGACACTCGAAGCCACGTCCCAGGACCCAGGGATCCTCCCCAGCTTGGTGAAAGGCCAAAGCTTGTGCTCGGCTTTTCTTCTGGAGAACAGCCCGAAAGCTCCCTATTTCCCCTGCATTCTCCTGATAATCCATTAATGCGATCACAACCTTCCAGCCGCGCCATGCCGGCTGCCAAGCGGGAAACCCAATCCGGCAGGGGAAGACCCTTCCCTGCCAGCCAGCCCCAAAACCAGCCCCGGTTTGCGGAAGCCCAGCACTAAAACTGCTCCGGCACAAAGCTTTTCCTCCAGCAGCCGCCTCCACCGTCCCCTGCCCTGCTCTCATCCCCGCTGCAACTGGCTCAGGCAGAGGAAAACCACCCCGTCCCCTGAAGAATTGGAAATCTTATGGAAAAACAACAATTAGCGGCACAGCCAACTCCTATCGCTTAGTCTGGAGGGAAGAAGTTGATTATCTTGGCTCTCCCCTCCAGTGCAGATCCTCCCCAAAACCCTTCCATCAGCCTCTCATCTTTATTTTCAAAGGGGATCCAACAAATCCACCCCATGGACCTAAGGAAACTTTTCCAAGGCTTGATCACCCTCACTGTTCAGCAAAAAAAAAAAAAAAAATCGTGAAATCAATCCAGCCACATTTCTATTTTTCTTCGCTTCAGCTCCTGAGCGCCAGCGTTTCCGCTGCCTTTTCCCGCTAAATCAGAAAGCAGCAATCCCTTCCTGCAGATGCATCACCTTCGCTCACAAAAATTGAGCATTTTGGCCTTCTTCCCTTGCTTTTCACGCTCTTGTTTGTTCTCATCGCTGTCTTTTTTTTTTTCTTCTTAACTCATTTCCAGTTTTCCAAGCACACTCTTAGGATTTGTTTCGATATCTGCCGACTCCTTAAAGCCCCAGCTCCCGGAGTCACAAGATGAGGGGGGAAAAGCAGAATTGTTGTTTTTTGGTTTTTTTTACCCTGAATCCTCCTTGCTGGAGGGGGAAAGAGGTGATGTGAAAACTTTCAGTCCCAACGCTTCAAAGCCCAGAAAGCAGAGAACCCAAAAGACATTATATTCTAAGTGTGTCATAAATTTTCAGTCGATTCATGCTTCCGGGCATTGATTCATTATTTTCAAGCGCTTGGCCTCAGCCACGCCGCAAGAATGGATGAGGCCACGGAGTGGCCGAGGTTTTTTTGGCAACGCGAAACACTTGGAAAGACGACGGCCTTGACGGGACATCAGAGAGAGCTTCCACCTGCCACACGCTGTTTATTTTAGTGCCTTACATGGGAGCCAAGCTGCTTTGAAATCCCGGCTCCTCATGACTCACCCCGCAGGAATTAAACAATTTCCATCCAGGCTCATGGTGAAGCAGCTCCGAGGGCTGCTGAAAAGCGGCTCCTCCAGCATCAGCCTCCGGCTCAACGCCTGTTCCCGCTTGGAGAACGGTCACCTGGTCCCGGAGGGGATGGGGGGTGACAGAGAGACAGCCTGGGCAGGTTTTCCCCAAAACTTAGCACAAGCTCCTGATGTGGTTTTTTTGGGAATTGAATCTCCATAGCAAAAAGCATCACTCTGTCTGATGCCCTCGACCAGGGCAGATACTGCACCGAGAGCACTGCAGCGGGACGGCCAGAGCCCTGGGGTCAAACCAGCCCCCAAATAGCAAAACCGCCCCCAAAATGGGGAGTTTTGAAAGGAAAAAAAAGCCTCAAACCCTGATCTGAGCTGAACTGTTGGCTTTTCCTCCTCTTTTCACAGTAAGTGGGTGCGTAAAGGAGGGGAAGAAAGACAATGTCCCCATCTCCAGCTCTGCTCCGGAGGTTGCTCCAGGGATACGGAGTGCCACCATCTCACTGCAGACATCCCCGTGGCTGGGGACCCACGGCAGTGGCACCCGTGTCCTCGTCGGTGGCTCAGCCCTGTGCTTTGAATGCCAAAGGCAGCGACGGCCACGGCGCATCCCAGTGTCGGCTCATCCCTGATCCATCTTCCTCCATCCTCCCCCAGCTCTCCCTGCTCCCCCGTAAGCAAAACCAGAGCCCAGCGCGGGACACATGGTTCTGCTTTGCCGAAGTGAAAACCAGCCCAATGTAAGAAACTCCAAAGCTCTTCCCGCAGCCCCAGCTTCCCCCGGTTCCCCCCAAAAGGCGACCACAAATGAGCCAGACCCTCATTCCCGGGCTCCCCACCACAGCCCGGCTCCTCTGGGAAAGCCTTTTTGTGGGCGACAGCCAAAACCCCTCCTGGCTGCAGCTGCTCAGCACGGCCCTGGAGAGGATCAGTTGGGACCCTGAGCCGGTTGGGACCCATGGGGATGGTGGAGGGGAAGAAGGGGCCGCGGCTAGGCGGGGGGAGCATCGGCATTCCCGGCGGCATGGAGAGCCCCTCGGCTGAAGGCGCCAACCATCGGCAAGCTGTGCCGTTCCCACGCTGACGTGACATTTACGTTCGGGCTGAATTACGGCGGGTTTAGTTTACATCTCTCCAAACAGCTGGGTTTAAAAAAAAGGAAACCCACAAAACAAAACACACACACACACACACACAAACCCCATCATCATGATAAAAATAATAAGAAGAAAAATAAATCCTCACCAAGCCCATGTGACACAGCTGAAGGGTTTGCTAAGGGCTGTGCTGGGGTCGGTTCTGCCGCAGGCGATGCCAGGGGGGTGATGGCCACGCCGCACTCCAGGTTGTGGCTGGAGAAGGAAGGTTTCATGGCTTTGCCGCAGCCAGGACGCTGCATCCCAAAGCAAGAAGCAAGGCTGGGGCGCAGCTTTCCAGCCCTGCCGAGCTGAGCCCGGGTAGTTGCCGTCAGATGAAGCAGCCCTGCTCTCGTCCCCATCCATATTCCCACCGTCTCCCTCGTTTTGGGCTGTGGGGAGCCAAATCCAGCTCAAAGGCAACCAGCTGAGCACCAGAGATGGCACCAGGAGGTGCTGGGAAGCTTGGAGCTGGGTACATGAACTCATCCGTGTCGCACCGGCATCCCGTATCCCCAGGCACCGCTGGCGATGTGCCTCACCAAAAGGCATCGTCTTTTCCCTGTGGACCATAGAGCCAGCAGCGAGCAGGCACAGGAGCCCCCGCAGCCCCCACGGCACGGCCAGAGCCCTGTGCCAGGGAGATGCCCTGTCCCATGTCCCCAAGCTGGGGGAACCCATGGTGCCGACGGGAACGGAGCACGTGCTGCCAGTAAGGGGATGTCAAAGTCTGGGAGCTCTTCCAGGTGGGGATGGAGCACAGGGGATGAAAATCCCAATTTGTGCCATGGCCAAGGGGCACCTTGAAGAGCCATCACTGTGTGGCGGGGGGCAGCCCCCTGCCGCCCCGAGCCATGCCGGCTTGCGTGGACAGAAGCCAAAAATGGCCGGGACAGAAAAGCGAGTGCCGTGCCCTACGCAGCGCCTGGCACTGCTCCCCCTCAGTGCCCTCCAAACCGGAAACCCCAGCCCCCAGAGCAGAACCAGCCCCGCTCAGACCCATTTTGGGGCCGGATTCCTCCAAGGAATCCTTGCGAGACAGATGCCGGGATGGCGCCGGCCGATCTCACCGCCTCCCGTCCCTGCCACCGGATTTCTGCTCTCACCATCCAGCGTGCACCCCGGCACAGCGCGGGGAGGCAGGCAGCCCCGCGGGATGCATCCGTGCCCTGGGAGGCAACGCCAGCACCTTTGATTCCTTTCCTGGAGGTCCCACGCAGGTTTTCGTGTCATTAATTAACAGGGAATACGCAGCGGGCATCCGGCGGGGACCGATCCTTCTGCAGCCACGGATCTGAGTGCAGCGGCATGGCGTTTCCTGCCGCGGTGTCCTGCCGGGTGTTCCTGATGGGGATGGCTGAGCCCCGACTGGGGCAAATATCCCTGTGATATCCCTGATCCCTGCGAGGGCAAATAAAGGCGCTGCTTTCCCTCCAGCCTCGGCTGCCCTCGTCTCCCACCCTCCCTATTCCATCCTTGCCGCTCTCTCCATCGCCCGCTAGGGCACAACGGAGACAGATACGCAGCTGCAATATAAATCAGCTTTTAAAAAAAAAAAAAAAAAAAGGCAAAAAAAGCGGTTTAAATGCAGCAGGAGCCACTGCAGCGTTCAGCCAGTGTGGGGACACCTGGGTGGCACCTGCAGGGAGGGCTGGGGGGACACGGCTGAGACGCGCACCCCTCTCCCCCCCACCCCCCCCCACCCCGAGTTCTGCAAAAAAAAAATAAAAAATCATAGAATCACTTAGGTTGGAAGAGACCTTCAAGATCATCGAGTCCAACCATAAACATGCACTGCCAAAATCACCTCTGAACCAAGTCCCTCGTAGAATCATAGCATGATTTAGGTTGGAAGGGACCTTAAAGGTCAAAAATAGTTGATAACAGCACATTTTGGGGATCTCTATTCCTTTTCCCTAGCTAAAAAAATAATCAGCCGAAGCATTTAAAAATTCTGGCTGTTTGGCTGCGGGCGGTGTGGTCCCCAGCCTGTGGCTTCCAGCACGTGCTGGTCCCCAGCCCAGTGGCTGCATGTCCCCAGCGAGGTGTGACTGCTTTGCCCTTTATAAACTGATTTAGTCGGTTCAAAGCAGCAGCAAGACCCGCCCTTTATGATAAGAGTTGAGTAATTGCAAGTAAAATTACGATAAAATGCCTCGGGAGCGCATTGCCCGGTGCGTCAGCTGGAGCAGGGAGCGCAGCTCGTGGCACAAGGCGAAATAACACCGTTAATGGGAAACCGGGCGGGAATAGAAAGAAAAAAATCCCACTGATGGAGCCAAATCCCCATGAAAACGGCCATTTGCTGGTGGGTGGAGAAAATAAAATGTGTTGTTTGAAATCCCACCAAACCCCAGACGGTTTCCGTAGCCCTGCAGGAAATCAGGGATTTTCCAGAAAAAAAAAAACCAAAAAAACCCCAAAAACCCCAAAAACCAAAAAACCCACAAGCAAGACCCGTCGCCCCTGCCCAGCACCAGGCACCCACGGGTGGCAAACAGCCTCATCACCTCATCCACCACTCAACACCATTTCTCCAGACCAAAATTTCCTGCTCCTGCCGAAACCTGAAGTCTGAACATCAATTTGTTTTTTCCCCAGAGTGACAAATCACCCCCCCCCCCACCCCCGGACTAAATAACCACGCGATGCCAAAAAAGGGTGGTTTGTTGGAGGAAACTAATTACTGTGGCTTGTTTGAACAATCCCAGTGCCTCAGGAAATAGGGTTAAAAGCTTAAATTTTGGCAGTGAGACGGAGCCCAGACCCCAGATGTGCTTTCCTCTGGGCTGGTTTCGACACCACTGGCATCTGTGAGCTGCCACGGGTGTGCTGGGGACAAAATCTCCTTTTTTTTCCCAAAAAAGGAAAAGCCCTGGTGGGATCCAGGGAGGGAAAACCACGACAGAGGCAGTAGGACAACAGGGCTGTCGTAAAAGCATCACCTTCTCCCATACAGTGGCTTTGGCTACTTTCGCCTTCCCTGTTTTGTAGGGTTTTTCCTTCTTTGCGGATTTGGCCGGCATCGCAGCGTGTTCCACCCCCCCTCCCCAAATTCCCAGGAGAAGGGGTGTCACTGTGCCACAGCGTGCCTCAGTTTCCCCTTTGTAAAAATGCCCTGGGAGCACAAACGGCCTTTGAAGAACTCCCATTTATTAATTCCCCATTTTTCCAGGGCGCATGAATTTTTCCAGGGAGCAGAGCGGCCACCTCTGTTTTTCCCACGTGTCCTTGGTGGGCTGGGTTGGTCACTTCAGCTCCCACCTTAAGAATTCCCATTCTCATCCCCAGAGAAACAAATCCTGCACTAACTCAGCATCCCTGCGTGCAGGACAGGTTGGGCCAGGTATGAGCTGTGCTGGGGGCAGGATGGAGGAGTTACAGCCTCCGGGTGTCCCGCAACGGATGAGCACCCATCTGCATCCCTCAACGGCATCCCTCAATGGTATCCCTCAATGGCATCTCCCAACGGGCTCCCTCCAACGGCCTCCTCCTACTGGTATCCTTCAACAGTATCTCCCAACGGCGTTCCCCCAATGGCCTCCCTTCAATAGTGTATCCCAATGGTGTCCCTCCAACAGCCTCTCCACAATGGCGTCCCCCAATGGCCTCTCCACAATGGCATCCTCCAAACAGCATCCCCCCAATGGCCTCCCTCAATGGCATCCCACCTACAGCATCCCACCAACGGCCTCCCACCAATGGCATCTCCCACTGGCATGCCCCCAACAGTGTCTCCCCAACGGTGTCTCTCAATGGCATCCCGCAACGGCATGCCCCCAACAGCGTCCCTCAATGGCATCCCCTCAATGGCATGCTCTCCAACGGCATCTCCCAATGGTGTCCCTCAACGGCATCCCCTCAACGGCATCCCCCCAACGGCCTCCCTTCAACAGTGTATCCCAATGGAGTCCCTCAACGGCATCCCCCCAACGGCCTCTCCTCAATGGCATCCTCCAAATGGCATCCCCGCAATGGCCTCTCCTCAATGGCATCCCACCAACAGAATCTCCCAGTGGTGTCCCCCCAGTGGTGTCCCTCAACGGCATCCCCTCAACGGCATTCCCCACAACGGCATCTCCCAATGGTGTCCCCTCAACGGTGTCCCCCCAACGGCGTCCCTCAATGGCATCCCCTCAATGGCATCCCCCACAACAGCATCTCCCAATGGTGTCCCCTCAACAGTGTTACCCCAACGGCCTCTCCCAACAGCCTCCCGACCAAGAAGCGCAGGTGGTGCCGATGCCACCTCCTCCAGCCAGGCAGTGAGAAATTCCCCATATCTTCACTGCCCTTTTCCCTATATATATTTAATTTCTTTTTGCACAGAAGGAGCCGCTTTGTCAAGGCGCCCGCCTGGGGATTACAGCGCTTTGCTAAGGGCAGAGAGACCCGAGAGAGGTTTGCAAATCCAATTTGCGCTAAACCCTTCCAGTGGGTTTTGGACGGTGCACAGACTAATATCCCATTAGCATTTACTGTCGGACTCCAGCAGCAACTGCTGACATATTGAACCACTTAGCGCTGCTCCAGAGCGAGCAAATGAGAAATTCCTCCCGAGACAGCGCTAGCGGTGGACTGGGAATAGAGATTTTTGGGGGGGAGGAAGTTCAAAACTGGGAGATGCTGGGGATAAAGAGGGCTGGAGGTAACGGGAATAGCTGGAGGGTCTCCAAAAGGCAGCAGGTCAGAGTGACCCGGACCTTTGCATGGAGAGATGCCGATACAGTGGCACAGCATCACACCGACTCAGACAGTCCAGTCCCCTGAGCTTTTCTGTCACTGTGGGAAAAACCTGCTTGGGATGCCTCAAAGACCGGCAGCTTTCCACATGGAAAAGCCACGCAGCTTCCAAAAAACCCCAAAGCTTTACCCTCTGAGCCCTCTTACCAGACCCAGGACGGTGTGGGAGAGCTGCGGAGGCACTGCCCTTCCCACCCGTCTCCCGTGACTCTGGTTCAGATCCAATCAAAACTGCGGATAAAAAAAAATCGGGAGCGTTTTTTCCTGCCCCCAGCTAATGGTGTGGTGCGCTCTGGGCTGCTGTAAAACACTATTTGCAACCGAAGTGCATCCGCCCGAATCCTGCACGTGCTCCTGCGGAGGAGCCGACGCCAGCAGTGAGGTGAGGGCAGGACCGCGGGGCGATGTGGGCAGGGACAATCTGCCCCTTTTCTGCCACTTTTCCACCTTTCCCAGCCCAGGTGCGGCAACGGGACCCGCCGGCACTGCTCGGAGCAACAGGAAATTAAAGAAAGCGCCGCTGGAAGGTAACAGCGCAGCTGGAGGAAGAAATCTCCAGCAAGGAGACGGATTTCTGCGCATCTCCTCTCCTGCTGCCTCTGGGAGCGGAGCCAGCAGGAACGGCCAAGCCCTACATCCCGCTGTGGTCCCTCTCCCGGTGGGAAGCACCGGGCTGGCTGATGCCACCTCTCCTCCATCACCCGTGGCCAGCATAACCCATCCCACCGCAGCTCCTGTGCTCGCGCCTGGGGTTGGAGGACATCAGCCATCCTCAGATCTGCTCTTGGAGACTATCGGGGGCCAGATCCCGTCCCCTCCCCACCAGGCCTCTGCCGGGGAGATCCTACGGCAAGTGAGGCTTTGCCAAGGGCACGGCCGGACACCACTGTCCCTTCATGCCTACGCGTCTTCCCTCTGCGCGTGCTCAAGCCACCCAAATCCTGGCTGGATCCTTCCAGCCTCTCCTTCGCCCCTCTTCCCCCCCAAACTTGAGGCATTAAACAAGCACGTGTCCCGTCCCCCCCCCATTTTGGGGCAGCAATGCGATGCCTCCGGCACCCAGCCCGGCTCAGCGGAGCATCGCTGCCAGCAGCCGCTTCCCGCATCCTCCTGCCACATGTGGCAGCTCTGCCGCTGGCACCGTCCCTCCCATATGGCTCCGTGGAGCTGCTAAGCCTCAAAAATGTGCTCTTAATAAGCCAGCACCACTTAACGAAGACAGCAGCTGCCCTATTAAATGAGAGGTTTCCTCAGGGACACCCTGGAGGAATGGGACTGCTGTGTCTGGGTGGGATGCGGCACCTGCTTGAGGGGATGAAGATATTTTTGGTTCGCAACCAAGGTTTTTGCTGGCTTCGGTTCCCCCTGCCTTGCACAAGGGCACGGCATTCCTGCCTGCCGCAGGGAAGGCGGCAGAGAGGGGAAAACCACAGGGAGAACCCAAAACGCCACTCCAGCACTTCGCTGGGACCGTGTCCTGCCCGTTCCTCCTGGCACAGCCCCGCTGGCCGCAGCCCAGAGCTGCTCAGGGACCGCAACCACCAGGATGGAGCCCACGGGGATTCGGGATTTTGGCCCTGCGGTCAGCGGCACAGGGATGAGCCGACCCTGCTCAGCTCTGGGAGTGCAGGACGAGGTTTCCAGGGCAGCAGCACTGGGGGGGTTCTGCCCCGTTTTACAGCGCCAAGAGGTCCCCGACCACCGGCCACCATCAGCAAATCCAACAGCCCCAGTGTTTTATAGGGGAGGGTCAAGGAGCAACAACAGCCGGCAATAAATACACCCCGCGCTCCCCGCCAGCTCCCTCAGAGCACAGCCAAAACCAACATTATTAAAGGCAAAAAAAAGCACCACGAGCCACGCGGAAGCCCCTGCCCTGGTCAGTGGTGCAGAGTGCTGGCTACTTTTGTGAACAGCTCTGCCGTTGTGAGCGAGGGCCAGAAACGGGCAAGACGGGGTGAAAAGAGGATCTCGCTCCTCAGACGTGACCAAAACGCCTTTGTCCATGCCCGGCTGCCCCGGAGCTGCCCAGAAAGAGCAAGGGCGGTGGGCTGCCAGCCCTTGAGAGCCCCCAGTGACGGCTGTTTGCTCTTTGCATCCCCAAACCCTGGCCTATTTGCTTGCCTTAAACACGCTCTGAAAACCAGGGTTCATCCGGTTCCTTCGGGGATGCGTTTTTCTCCCTGGGAAGAAGCAGGTGTGGGTTTACAACCACCTTGCCCCTCTGCTGCAGCTGGAAAAAAAACCCAAACCACAATGAAATTGAGGGGGACCCTAAACGTGGAGCCCCGTTAGGGCAAACTCCGTCAGCCCGGTCCCTGCGTATGAGGGATCTCCTTGCTCAGCACCAGGCATCACCCGGGAATGCTCATGGATGGGATTTATCACCCTGCCCTGAGCAGCACCCAGCCAGGTCCCTCCACTGCAAAAAAAGCTGCTGATATAGAGAAAAATGCAATTCTTGCCCTGGATTGTTGCAGGCTGGGAGTGATGCTAAAAGGAGGAACTTCCCCTCTTGGGACGTGTCCCTCTGTGCTGGAGCGGTGTGGGGATGCTGGGCCCTCGGCGTGTTGCCTTCCCCCAGGGAAGGCCAGGCAGGGCTCCCAGCAGCCACCATCCACCCCCCTTAGACACTCAGTTTGGACGCAGTTCAAAGGAAACCTTTTCTGCTGGAAAAAGAAAAAGAAAAAACCAAAAACCAAAAAACCAACCAAACAAAAAAAAACCCAAAACCAAACCCCCAACCCAAATGTGGTTCCACCAAAAATCAAAACACTTCAGGAAAAGCAGCGTTGATGCGACTGACATCTCTTATTAGGGGACTGATATGCTGGCGACGCGGTCTTTGAACAGCTGCGGAAGGAAATGCTGGGTTTTTTTTTTCGTCGTTCGAGAACAACGCGGTGGCACGTAGATTGTTTTAATTTAAGCTCTTTGGATGCCGAGTTACGAAGTGAGCCCGTTTCGGGTTTCGTGACAAAGACACAACGGGAATGAAACCGCTTGTGGCATTTCCCCTTCCCAGGGCCATGGCAGAGGGGGCTGCTTCGTTCCTACGCTCTCAGGATGCTCCTTCACACGAGAGCATCTCCACACCCTGCCCAGCACAACCAGGAGGGAGTAAGTTTGGGTTTCTCTTCCTCTCCTCCAAGCTTAATGCGGAAAGACTCCTCCAAACTGACCCAATCCCAGAAAAAGCTGCGCTGGGTGAGATTTCCCCAGTCCAACCAGCTCATGGTAGTGCTGGAGCGGACGGCTCACCCTGCCCAAAGGACCAGTCCACCCCACGGCCGCGGCGCTGCGGTAGCACTCCTGGGATGCCAAGTGATCCCTGGCACGGTGGGAGCAGAGGGACCGGCTGGTACCTGGCCCCTCGCCCCCTCCCTTCGCACGGCGAGAACGGGGAGCCACCGGAGCAGGACCACGTGCTGCTGCTCCGGCCAGGCTCAGCGAGGGTCCTGGAAGCGGGATTGCACGCATGTGCTTTAGCTTAGACCAGCAACGAAACTGTCTGTAGCACCAGGGGGGGAAAAAAAACCCAACAAACCCCACACCAGTAAAACACACACCAGTCCCAAGCCGCGCTACCCCATCTCCTGCCACGGGCACCCACGCGGGGCTGCCGGAGCCTCCCTCTTCTCAGCATCTCCCTCGCCGCCGGGGCTGGGTACCCAGAGATGCTCACGGAAGGGGCTGACACCAACAGAGCTGATGGCTCTTTGGGACCCCCCTCTCCAACCTGCCCCCTGCATGGACACGGCGTGGCTCGGGATTGGGCTCTCCTGGATAGGAAGCCGCGTGCCCTGCATGCCGAATGCCACCGCAGTGGGCGTGCGCATGGCATGCTGCGCTGGGGACAGCTGGGGTGACACCTCCTCTGGCCACGCTGCTACCGGCTGGGCTGTGTTTAGGGCCACAGGAAAAGCACCTTGACCTCAAAAAGCAGATATCGTGATCTTAGATCCCCCCCCAACCCCACCTCACAGTGCCCCAAAAGTGGAAATCAAGCTTAAAGGCATGTCCTGGAGCCCCCGAGCCTGGCACGGTGGCTGTAGGCTGCCATTGCCCTGGGAGAGGTGTTCCACTGGGAGAGCGGGGAGATGGTTGAGCGGGGAGATGGCCGAGCAGGGAGCTGCGATTCACGTCTGCGCCGTGGGAGGGCACCCAGTGCAGCCGCAGCCGGGTCTCCTCCAGCACCCAGCACCACCCAGGGGTGCCCATTTCCCAGGGAGAAGCGACACCAGAGCAGTGCCAGCACCTGCATGTGTGTCGCCCCCACACCCCGAGCCGTGTCCCAGCGAACTGGACCAGCTCCTCTTATTTACAACCTGGGGACTGGACGCCACGAAGCCCGGAAGGTGCTGGGCTCTCCCCTTGCCCTTGCAAATCCCGTGGCCGCGCAGCCCAGGAGGAGCTTGGCCCCGCTGCCGAATCCTGCTGCCGAGCAGCTGCAACCTGACTGGAAGCCAGAGGGACAGCCCGGCATCCCGCGGGGCACTCGCAGCCAGCATCGGGATGTGCTGCACCTCCTCTGCTCCCTCCTCCAGGCAAGGCACGAGCTGGACCAGGACCGAGCAAGCACTTCAAGATATCCAGCGCTATTTAAAAACTTGGGATGCAGAAATGTAGGAAAGCTTTTTTTACTGCCCCCCCGTCCCCTTCCCTGCCCTCCCAGTGCCAGCCAAGCCCTGGACCTGCTGGGGATGATGGAGGCGCAGGATGAGCCCGCAGCCGGCACCGGCCGACACGGACAGCTGTGTGGTGACACCGAGGATGCTCACACCAGGACACCGCCACAGCCCAGAGCAAATCTCTGGGGAAGCATCGCGAAGGGCTGCTTTGCAACCCAGAGCCGCAGCGGGTAGGTTGAGGTCTGAACCACAGATCTAGTTAAAATAGCTAAAAAAACAAAAGCAAGTGCTCAAGCCTCCTAAAATCTTTCTCTAAGACAACCCCCCTCACACACACCTTCCCTGCTTGATTTCTCTGCCCTCGGCCACGCAGCATCTCGGCCGCTTCTGCCATTACACCTAGGAGCACCCACCAACACGGACGGGAGCCTGAACCGGGGATCCACAGACAATCCTGGCCTCACACCTGGGAATCCAGCACCCATCCCTGACTCCCACACCGCTTCTGACAGCCGTCGGTCCCTTCTCCCGCTGCCGTAAACCATGCCCTCGACCCGGCGCCTAATTGTGGATTGGCTCCCGAAGCCACGATAGGATTTAAATCAGTGCTGGCTACAAGCTACCATATATGTGCAATAAAGACATCCGAGGTCTCGGAGGGTTTTTTTTTTAAAGCCTTCGTACAGACCGCAGCGAGAGTGGGAAATTCCCTCCCTCTGCACCGGGGTGAAATTTGCCTCCCAGCCCTTGCCAGGCTCCGGTATGTTATTGCCACAGCTCGGCGGTGGCCGAAAGCTGGCTGCTGGAGCCAGGAGAAGGTGACGGGGTTGCAGATGCAGATGGAGCCCGGCCGTCGATCCTTCCGTTTCTTAAACTAATATTTAGACAGGACACATTTTCCCCCCCCAACAAGTGAACAAACTGCACCCTGAGCCGTCCCCTTGCCGTGTTTGTGTTTCTGCGTGGCGGGACAGTCTCCAAGTATGAAGCAAACTCCTTCGGCAGCCACAAAGGCCGCCCGGACACCCAGCGGGGAGGTGGGTGGGCGGCCGGGGACCTGATCCTGGCTCTGCACCCCCCCCCCCNCTGCACCGCGCCCCCCGCCCCCCCCCCCCCCCCGCAGGAAGCCCAAAGGACCCGATTCTGCCCCGTTTGTGGGGTGGTGACATCCCACCCCAGCGGGCTCGCCCGGGTGTCCCCCCCCACTCCCTCCCTCCGCGGGGGAAAAGGGTTCCGCCGGGACCCCCGGAGCCTCCCCCCGGCTCCGCGCCACGGGGCGATGGGGCAGGATCGGGCCCGGAGACGGGCAGGTGCCCGGGAACCGGGGGGGTCGGGGTCGCCCGCGGGGTTTACCTGGACGCCGGGCCGGTGCGCAGCGCTCAGCGGCGGCTCCGTGGCAGGGCCGGGACACGCGTGGGGCCGGGGGTCGCCATGGGCGAGCGGCGGCGCGGTCGGGGTCCGGCCCGGCTGGGCTCA
>VZTS01017062.1:0-48966 GCA_013400795.1 Pluvianellus socialis | reverse complement strand
GTCCTTTATCCTGCATTGCCCCGCTCTCCCAGTTCCCTGGAACCCTGGTCCTGGCCCCTGCATCACCTTGCTCTCCCAGTTCCCTGGAATCCCAGTTCCCTGGAAACCCGGTCCTGCCCCCCTCATCGCCCCACTCCCCCCAGTTCCCTGCCCGCAGACTCCCCAGCGCTGCCCCTGGCCCCAGTGTCCGAGCCCTGTCCCGCAGGGAGCTGTGTGGGCCGGGGGCTTCGACCCGCCAGAGGGCACTGACCACGCAGCAGGACCCGCTGCGGGCAGCGACCAGCCGGTCCCGGCACCCAAATCTCCCCTCGCCGCAATTCCCAACATCCCTGGCCACAGGGAGCATCCCAACCTATCGTGGTACCCAAACGCCCAGGATGCTGGGAGCATCCCTCCCCATAGGGAGCATCTCTCCTTATCGTGGTGCCTAAATCCATGGGATACAGGGAGCATCTCTCCCTATGGCGGTACCCAAACCCCCAGGATGCAGGGAGCATCCCTCCCCATGGTGGTACCCAAATCCCGGGGATGCAGGGAGCATCCCAACCTATATTGATACCCAAACCCCTGGGATGCAGGGAGCATCCCTCCCCATGGTGGTACCCAAACCCCTGGGATGCAGGGAGCATCCCTTCCCCCCAAACCCTCCCCGACAGAGGGTACATCCCTTCCATCCTTTAAGCCACCTCTCCAACTGGTCTCAGCAGGGGCTCGCTGTGGCTGCCAACGGCACACAAATCTCCAGCTTTCCAGCAGGGCTTTTCCCACGGCGGCTTTGCAGCCTGTGGACACACCGGGAGCATGGCAGGACCACTGCTCGGGCTCGGGACAAGCTGGAAGATCCATGCTGATGAAGACATGGAATGACTTGTCCGGAGACGAGGGATAGTTTTGCACTTTCTGTGTGAGAACTAAATTATTTGACCAGATTTGTCCACGTTGCCGGCGCCAGCCGGGCTCAGGCGGGGCAGAGAAATGAGCCTGGCTGTGCAGCCCCACAGCTCCCAGCTTCCCGGGACCAGTCACCCGTTTTGCTGGACATGCCTTAAGTCCCAATCAAAAAAAGGTGTGTCCAGGTAAACTGCAAATTTGCCATGTATATTGGTCAAAGCTAAAAATCCTAGGAGCGCATCACATTCCCCAAAAGATTCTTATTAAATTACGCCTTATCGGTTAGTAACTAAAACTCTTCATGTGCAAAGTGTTTTATTTTTCAGTGTTATCTCTTCATCTAATCCCAAAAGTTTCTTTTCTCTGGCAACTTCTTAGTTTGTGGAAGAGAGACAGCCCAGAGCTAATGGTCTTTCCCAGCTTTACTCCACAAACATGTAATGGATCTGTACAGTTTGTCCTGGCCACACAGGGCTCGGACAGTGTTGGGGACAGTGAGGGACTGCGGTGACAAATATCCCAGCTCTGAGCTCCTATCCCCGGCCCCGGCTGCAGGGATGCTCTAATATGGCAAAGTTGGGAGAAGTTATTTCTAATAATAAATAAATCCAGGTCAGCTATCCAGAGGGCAACGTCAAGGCATTTAAACCCCACAAGAAATGACTTTCAACGTAAGGCAAATCTGGGATTCTGCACACTTGGGAGCGTGTGCTTTTCCAGCCTCGTTCATCCCCATATCCTCACCTCAGGGCCGGTGGCACCGAGTTAAATATCCCCTTTGCTGCCCTGGCTCCTTGCAGGTGGGTAACAGCACCTCAGGCACCACAAAGGCACTTTAGTTTACAAAACAAAATGGCAAATATTGTCACTCCTTCTGGCGGGCTTGGTTAGAAACAAGCCAGCTCTTGCTGCTGTTTGCCGCGACATCATTAGTCTTCAGAGTTAACGGCCAGCTTGTGGGCGCAGACAGCCCCTCCCTCTCTGTCCCCTTGTTGCAGCCTCTTTGCAGGCACCGGAGGATGCTGGAGCCCCGGATTTAGAGTGGGGCGAAGCTTCCTGGTGTGGGGAACTGGCATTAGGTGCAGACAGACATCGCTGCGAAGCTCGGCTTCACGACTCCTTTCCATCACGCGGAAATATTTCACTCAACCCCCTCCCTTTCCCCAGCTCCCTGCAAGTGGCATCGGGTTCGTTCAAGTGGCTAGGTTTGGGCAGAAATGCGATCCGTGTTTTCCGTTTGCTGTTGTGCAAGCCGGAGGGGCGCAGGTCGGGGCAGGCGGCGTGTGCCGGCCGGGGTGCCGGGGGGGCTACAGGGGGGGGAGACAGGCACGTGCGTCCCAGCTGGGGCACCCCAGGCACCTCGCTGCGGGCTGGAAAGCTTTCAGCTTTCCTGGAAACTATTACCCATTTCACCAAACAAACAAACAAACAACGATCCCAAAATAGAAGGGTTCCAACTGGAAAACTGCAGAGGAGAAATCCTGTTTATACAGATATTTGTGGAAAAGGAAGGAAGAAAACAAAGAATAAAACTCATTGACTGACAGGTAGGGGGGGGCAGCTTGGACAAGGGAGACTTGCTTGCGTTTGGGGACAGATTAAAGACAAGCTGAACTGTCACCGTCCGCTGGGGACGGGGGGTCCCATGATGGGGGTGGCAGGTCTGACTGGAGTGGAGCAGGAGGGATACCCACCCCCAAGGGACACCCACCCCTATCCCTTAGGACAATTTTGGGGCTGGACCCGGCCCGGATCGGACTTGCCAGCTCTACTCCAGGCACGTTGAGCAGTGCCGGCGCTCCAGGCAACAAGCAGCAAAGTGAGGGCGCATGAGCCATGTTTGGATTTAATCAACCCCAAGGAAAAAAAATAACCTCGAAACGGCCCTGCAGAAATCCTCTGGTGGCTGCAGAAAGCCCGTCGCTGCCTCCAAAAGTCCTCTGGCCGCGGTGGGAGGAACGGAGCAGCCCGGAGCAGAGAGGAAGGCGCCCAGCCCCAGCAGCTGAGCCGGAGCCGAGCGGGGAATCCAACCCAGATGTGCATGCTTTCATCCAGCTGTGCGTCTCCAGCACCCCTCTCGAAGGCATTTTCAGGCCTTCCCCACATGTCTCCAGCGCGGAGCCAGGGGGATACGGTTGCACAAAGGCCTTCACCGCCCCAGCTCAGGATGCTGCCCGATGGCATCAGCGCCAGGGCTGTCCCAACAGGACACGGGCCAGGGGCACGTCAGCACGGTGGCTCGTCCCCGACGCAGCTCGGTGAGCAGAGAGCTGCCTGTGTGCTGCCAGCAGCTGAGAACACTCACAACTCACTGCATGCAGCAACTCCTCCTCGGCAGCAAATCCTGCGCGGTGGCATGCAGGGACGCCTCAGGGTGACAGGCAGGGAGGATGCGGGGTCCCCTGCGGCTCCAGCCATGCCACCCATCTCGGGGCAGCTTTGGGACCACTCAGAGCATCTCCCGTGCAGATCTCCCTTGCCTCTTCCAGCACCGGAGGAGGAAGTGTGAGCTCTTAAACACACCTAAACACTCTTAAATACCCTTCAAACACCCTTGACGTACAAACCGGGGTGGAGGTAGCCTCCCAGTGCTCCCCACCACATCTGTACCCCAAGCCCTGGCAGCTCGGGATATGCCTGCATCAGCTTTCACCCGGCAGGTTCCTGCGTGGAGGGGCTGAAGCCCTCGGCTCCTGCCTGCTTGGAATTCGGGGACTGGGTCCTTCATCCTCAGCAGCAGGCGGAGCTGCAGGTGGGCACCCTTGGACCTGCTTGGACCTCGGGAAGTGGATCCTTCGCCGTCGGCAGCAGGTGGAGCTGCGGGTGGGCACCCTCGGACCCACGCCCCCTCCATCTCCAGGTGCCTCGTAGGGACCAGGCAGCTGCTGGTGCCAGGGTTAACTCACCCTTGCTCAGTCTCTCCTTCATCAGCCCTTCCTGGCTAGTTCCCGGAGAGGCTGGGCAACCTTTGGAGATGGTCAAAATTTCCCAGGATAAGGCCTTGAGCAACCTAAGTGAGGCTCTGCCCTGCATGGTATTTAGATCTGTCACCTCCAGGTGTCCCTTCTGACCTTCACCACCCCACCATCCTCACCCAGCTCAGCAGGAAACTCTGGTGAAGTGTTACCTTGGGATGAAGTCAAGCACGGCGCACGGATTTTTGGGCTGCTCACCAGCTGCATTCCTTGCCATGGGATGTTGGGATTTCCTTCGCTCCTTCCTCAGCCACCTCTGCTGTTGTTTTGGACCTGCCACCCCAGTCCCATGGCAAATTGCACACCCGGGGACGCCCTCAGACATGTCTCTCTGCAGGGGCTGGGACCACGGATGCTCCAAGGACGAGTGGGCTGAATAAATGTCGTTTCCATCACCTCCTTTTCCTCAGCATGGATAAACATGATGCTGATGTGCGTGCCGGGGCTAACCTCTTCCAGCTGCAACATTTGTCTGATTGTACATGTTGGGCTCAGGAACCACCTAAAATCAGTTGCTGGCCTCTCCTAAAATTAAAAAAAAAAAAAAAAGGAATTGAGAAGTGCTGAGAAGGAGAGGTGAGAATCCTTGCAAGGCCCCAGGAGGCACACTGAGCTCCTGATCCTGCAGCGTCTCCCATGGCCGTGCCACATCTTCCTTGGTGGTGGCTCCTCTCCGCGCTCTCCCATCCAAGCAGAGCTTTGCCCTGTTGGAAATCAGGAGGTTGTGCGGCAATGTGAGCCCTGCAGATGCTGAAGAGACTACAAAAAAGAGGCAAATCTGGCTTTGGGAGGGGTGTAGGTGTCCCTTCAAAAGCAAACCATGCTGGGACAGACTTGCTGGGGCACAGGTGAGGACATTGGCAGAGGCTGCTCTTGGCATGGGGTGTCCCTGGAGGCAACGGCCATAGGAAATGGAGGGATAGGAGATCTAGAGAGGAGAAGCTCAGCCCTACTTAATGGCTGGCTCATTCCTTCTCCAGCCTTCCCAGTGTTTGTTTTTGCAAGCATTAATATGCTGGGATTGTTTTCCTTAGTGCATGTCGGGTCTGGAGTGTTTTGCTGGGGGTCTGGGATCTGGGTGACCTCGCCCCATCAGAAGACCTTCCCAGGAGGGGTCTACAGAGCCTGGCCCATGCTTGCCCCAGGTCCCCACGGCCCCGGCAGGAGCCACAGAGGTGCCCCCACCACAAAGACCACCTGGCCCGAGCCCACGGGGTGCTGCAAGATGCTGGGACCGGTGGGGCGAGCAGCAGTGATGGGTGCTGCCGCACGTCGCTCTGAGCCCAAGGAGGCTTCACCTTGATGCGCCTGGCTGCTGCACAAAGCAGCGCCGCATGACACCCTCCTGCTCTGCAACCCGTGGAAGGCAACAGCTGCCCTGCCAAAATCCCAGTAGCTGCTAAACAAACAATTTAATGCAAAACAGCCTCGACGGAGCAGGAGCAAACGTGCCCAAGAAAGCATCGAAGCCATTATGGAGGCACAGCAAAAGCACATGACGTTGCAAAAGGCTCTGCAGAGCGCTCAGGAAGCCCACACTGCCTGGTACGATTTGCATCTTTTGTTTTAACTAACATTTCCCAAATGACGCGCGTGAGGCGGTTAGTGATACGCAGTTTCCATCTACCCCGCGGTGTTTGCTAAGAGCCTGAATATCCATCTGTCCAGTTGTCCCCGCAGCCAGCGCCTGCCTGTCCCCATGCCTCACCCTGCCGTACCCAGATTTTCTGCCTAAAATCACCAGGCAGTGAAATCCTGAGTATAACAGGGAGCCTCTGGCTCATGGAGGAGGTTTGGGAGTTGCTCGTGTTTGGCTTGGCTGCCCCCGCTTGACCAGTCGAGCTGCTCTTGATCCACCAGGGTTTAAACTGGCCCCAGGCTGATGGTTTGCCAGCTGTGAGGAGAGCCTGGAGACTTCCCTTTGCTTTTCCAGCTTTTCCTGGTTGCGGCTGCAAAAGGAGCCTACACAGGATGGGCTTCTGGGTAGCTGAAAAGGATGTCCACCCAGGCATCTCACAGGGATGTGCCAGGTGATGGCTTCAAACTGGAAGAGGGGAGATTTCGGTGAGATATTGGGGAGAAATTCCTGGCTGTGAGGGTGGGGAGCCCCTGGCCGGGGTTGCCCAGAGAAGCTGTGGCTGCCCCATCCCTGGAGGTTCAAGGCCAGGTTGGATGAGGCTTGGAGCAACCTGGTGTGGTGGGAGGTGTCCCTGCCCAGGGCAGAGGGGTGGGACTAGATGATCTTTAAGGTCCGTCCCAACCCAAACCAGTCTGTGATTCTATGACTAGGAGGGATGCTCATCAAACCCTTGCTTGTAGCAGCATGGACTCACCAGCTTCCAGCTCTGCCTGGACCCCAAGCAGGGTCACCCTTCCTGCAGGAGGTGGGGAGGCAGGGAGCGGAGCAGCACCCGGCCGCTCTGCCCACTGCGAAGAAGGGAGACTTGTGCAAGAGGCAGCAATCCCCGAAAACGAGGGATTTGGCAGAGGAGAGCCGCTGAGCCAGCCTGCTCCCAGGCTCGGCTCCAAAACCAGCTGCCACCAGATCCCATGGGCACCTCGCCCTCATCCCGCATGGCATCTACAGCCCAGCTGGAGAATGAGTATGGGACACCATGCAATGACACCTCAGGTACCCTCCTCGTGCAAACGTCGTCAAAAAGCCATTGAAGGCCTGGGATTCCCACATTGTTGGACACAAGGAGGGATGTGCTGCAGGTTGGTGTTGCTCCAGGCTACCTCTCGCAGCCTCACGTGCCCCATGCACCCTTTGGGAGATGGTGGAGTCCAGAGACATGATCCGTAGGCAAGAGGAGATGTTGCGAACCACTGGGATGGAGTGAGAAATTGGAACCAGCCAGAAAATACGTGGTACACAATGTCACACTCAAAATTACTACGAACAAGTGTCCATAAACACTGAGGGGGAAAATCTAAGCAATTAAGTCATTTTAAATGTCAAATAGCCCATGGACCCCACATTTGGACATGACAGATGAACAAAAACATAGACATTAAAAATTCCTGAAAACTAACAAAGGAACAATGATTAATTTCTCCCTGTTCCAGGGCAATCGCATTATATACACACAAAGGAGTCATAAAAATTCCAGGATGACAGAACAAAATCCTTATAGAGCTCCACAGATAAAATACAACCGTACTGGAAGGAGCTGGAACGGTCCAGGGAAGGAGCGTGCTTGAGGCTGGCTCATATATATCGCGCTGGATAAAACACCTTCCCAGGAGGATGCAATTGCAAGATCCGACCTGGTGAAAGTGCTGATGAACGTGAATGCCACATCCTGGCTCGAGATGGGACAAATCCCTCTTGTTCACGACAGTGGTTTCCCTGCAAACAGCCGCACGTGAGAGGAGCCGGGCATTGGCCCCGTGTAAAACCCCAGTGCCACATGCCAAAGGAATCGAGGACGCAGATGCATCGGTAGTGGCACAAGCCAGGACGGTGCAGAAGATGGCAGGAGGGAAACAGGTAAAGAGGTTGGCATCCCAGCCCTGCTGTGGCCAATTCAAAACTCCTATTGGGTCCTGGGTGCTGGAGCTGAGCATTTCAGAATGCGAGAGAACGAATGGATAAAGTCAAATCATTTCAGTCCAAGAGGAGGCTTCGTTCTTCATTTAAGAGAAAGATATTCCAAACCAAAACCACAAAGAAAATATCATTAAAAGAGGCCACAGTGTTGCCTGGTGACTGTTCATTGGCTTTTGTGGGAAGTTTTTCATCAAAACCGGCTGTGTAGTCTGCAAAATTAATTAAGGAGGGTGCCGAGTGGTGCCAGGGGCAGAGAGGGGATTTAGGGGCTGCCCCTGTGGGCCACAGACCCCGTAACGAGGAGAACATTCCCTCCGAGTGCAACATTCCCTCCGAGTGCAACAAACCACCACCTCGGCGATGGCCCCCCGGGACGGGCAGCCAGAGAGCAGCAGCAACCAGAGATCCTCACCGGCTGCATCCCGAATAATCCCATCCTCGCTGGAGGCTGCAGCCCGGCTCTGAGTCTGTTCGTAATTCACTCTCTGCTGCTCGGCAGCCCAGAGCAGTGAACCCAGCCGCTGGGGATGTCTTTCCTGTATCCTAATGGTCCATGAAACTTCAGCACGCTCAGGATACCCGGAGCCCAATCTGGGAAAAGGCATGGGAAAAATGCGAGGCTTGTGGCAAAATGAAGTGAAAGAGCTCAGGAAATGGCAAAATGCATTACAGCAAAAAAGGGGTGAAACGGGAATGTGGGGACACTGGTCTTGCCCACGGTGGAGGGGACCGGCCACGGCTGCGGAAGTGGCTGCACCCTGGCAGGTCCCTGGGTGCAGCCGTGTCCCCACGTCCCTGCCTGGCTTTGGCTGGCGATGGCAGCAGCCCTGCCTTGTGCCTTTCCCGTCCCAGTCCCCTGACTTCCCGGCCAGGAGAGGTGTGCCGGGCGAGAGCCATGGCAACTCTTACACAGAGTGTCAACAAAAATCAGCAAAATAATGACTTTCTCATTGAAATCTCCGGGGAGGGAGAAAGGCTTCCAGGCCAGACCTGCCTGCCATAAAACAGGCTTTATAATTTTTTAGTGGATGCTGAAGCGGAGCTAAAGCGAGAGCCTGCTCCAGCTCGGCCACATCCCAGCGGGCAGGGAGCGAGAGCTGGGGGAGCCACGGGCATGGGTTATCCGGTCCTCCCGCATGCTGGGAGAGACCACGCGGATGCAGCAGCTCCACCAGCCGAAGGGTGGCTGGATGTTAGATACTGGCCTGGAGAGGTGGGAGAGGGACACGTTGGATTCATCCTATTTTTTTTGTTCGGCTTACATCTTGAGAAACTATTTGCTTTTAAAACCAGATTCACTGGTCTCCAAAAAAGCCCTGAATTTTATTTTTTTTTTTTAATGGAAAAACTCGGCTAGAAGGCAGTTTTCTATCCTGGGTGTGAAAGGCTCCTCCTTCGCAGGGACAGTCCTCCACCTCCCCTGCCAGCAGAGGCAATCCCCCCTCCTCGCTGCTCAGCAGGGACTCAATTACACGTATGAAGCTGACCCCGGCCATAATGCAGCCCAGAAGAGTTTGACGCCGAAGTTGGGAACCTGCCAAGAAATTCCTAATTGAAAGTGGTTAACGAAACGTCGATCAGTGGGGTCTCTGCCTGGTGAACCCTCCTCTGTCACCATGAATTACGAGCGCGCTCTGGTTTGAAACGAGGCAGAGTAAATCTAATCATATTTTTACGAGCCCCTCTTCCTCTCGCACGGGCTGAGCTTTGGGCACATGCTGTGCAGCAGAGGAGCGGTTGTTTTGCCTTTTTCCATATCCATCCCCTCCTCTGAGTGACGGGGTAGATTATTAACAGATTAAAAGTTCAGGCTGTAAGAAACCAAGTCCCCAAAAGCCAGGCACAGCCACGGGCTGGGCAGCGACGGGCAGGCAGAAGAACGGATGTGATTTCCAGCGGCGGGGACTCTGCACTGTGTCCCTCCCGCCTCCTCCCTGTACCACGGCCCAGGCGGGATGCTCGGAAGGCACCGAGATGCAGAGCTATTGGGGGACACAAGCCGTGTGGGTCACTCCAGGGTTGTTGAGAAGCGGAGCGAGGAAGAGAAGCGCTGTTACGTCGCCAGTGGTCCCGCGGGGACTCCCTCAGTGCCTGCATTTCTCCCACCTCCACCTGAGCTTGGAGCGCCTCCACCGCCACTGAGCCACAGCTCCCAGCTCCCAGCAATTCCCAAAGGTCTCTGGGACGTTGCCCAGGGCTCCGCTCCAGAGCAATAATGAGCCACTGTAAAGCATCCTGCCTGCCACAGAGCTATCTCCAAAGAGCAGTTTCACACCTCCTTGGGCGGGCGTGAAGGTCACAGACCAGATGTTCCCCATCAGCAGTCAGATCCCAGCACATTTTAGACCGGATTTAAGCCCTGCAGTCAAATCGCCTTCATTTTCTCAGAGGGAAGCAATACTCGTTCTTCAAGCAGTGTCTGGCTGGGAAGGGAAGGATGCACAAGGAGCATGATCCTTGAGATATAGAGCAGAGCTTGTCTTCCTGAGGTCTCTTCCAAAATAACTGCTGGCAGCTGGAGCTGCCCAGCTGCCAGCAGCCAAGACCTGACCAGCCGGCATACCTCGGGATATGGGATACCGCAAGCAAACTCGTATCCTCGCCCGCCTTGGCAGAGCAGGGATACTCAGAGGTTCAGTCACTGACGCACTGGTGGGGACCTGAGCTCTTAACGATGCCCAGCTGCACGTGAGCTCCTTGCTGGAGGAACCCCACCAGGAACCATCCTCCTTCTGCCGCCGGCCACCCCCAGCCACAGGGACCCCAGGGATCCCATCTTCCAGCTTCATCCCCGGTGCTGGAACCACAGCAAGCGAGAGGGAGAGAGGACAACAGATCTGTGATCCACAGGCATGGCCAGGGGGGAGGAACAGCTTTGGATAATATCCCTACAGACAGCAGCAGGCTCTGCTCCCAGCAGGACATCCCTTTGGGAGCTTGGAGCAGCAAGCGTCAGCCTTGTAGAGCCGTTTGCAGCCATGGGCTGCCAGTTGATCACCATGAACCACAATTCAGGCTGCAACAGGATCAGTGCTGGTGGCACAGGGAGCAGCGTAAGGACATTGTCCCGGCACTGCCCAGGGAAAGCAAAGGAGGGGCCGCTCCAGCAGGAGGATTTATCTAATGCCTTCAGTGCTGTCGAACACAATAGCCTAATCTCCACAACATGTGTCCTCCAAGGAGGACTGCATTAGTATGGCTCTCACCAGTCTGACGGGAAAGGTCTCGGAGAGCAGCCCCAAGGCTGAGCCTCACCCCAGGAGGTGGTTTGGGTTCTGCTTCCTCCAGCCTGCATAGAAATAACCCAAGTCCTGGTCAGACAGCGCAGTCACCAACTACGAGATGAACTCTGGAGGGGATGGGTCCATTACAGAAAGCACAAGGAGCTGTTTCAGGATCATTACCTCCTGGCAAAGAAATCTCATACCGAATCTGTTGCTTTGTGCTGCTTGTGAAGAAACAAGTCTTAGCCTGGAGAAGAGGAGGCTGAGGGGAGACCTTCTCGCTCTCTGCAACTGCCTGAGAGGAGGGTGTAGCCAGGGGAGATCGGTCTCTTCTCCCAAGGAACAAGTGATAGGATGAGAGGAAATGGCCTCAAGTTGTGGCAGGGGAGGTAGATTGAATGTTAGGAAAAATTTCTTCTTGGAAAGGGTTATCAAGCATTGGAAGAGGCTGTCCAAGGCAGCGGTGGAGTTGCCATCCCTGGAGGGATTTCCCAGCCAGGCAGACGTGGTGGTGAGGGACATGGGTCAGGGGTGGGTTGGGCAGTGGTGGGTTGATGGTTGGACTCCATGATCTTAAAGGTCTCTCCCAACCTGGGTGATTCTGTGGAACTGTGCTTTGGCTGCACTCCACAGCGGGGAGCTTCTGCCGGCTCTTGATTGACCATTCAGACAGACATAGAAAGAGACAGCCACGTTCTTGCAGGGAAAGTCACTTTTTTTTTTTTGAGAATCAAAGACAGGGGAGAGGTCCCCTTCACTGGGAACAGCGACCAGGAGCCACAGTGCCAGTGTGTTCAGGAAGGAGGAAGCTTGGTCTGGAGCAGGCGCTGTGCAGGGATGTCTCATGCAGATCAGGAAGGTCAGGGCATCGCAGGAATGTGCTACAACATCCAGGTTCTGCCATGGTGCAGACCAAAGAGTTTCCTCCCTCCACCCAATGCTTCTGCTGCCGAATTGCTTTCACCAAGTACCTAGGCAACATCCCTTGTGCTGGCGGTCACCTCCGTACTGCCCTCAGCCCACCTCAGGCTTGGAGCAAAGCGACACAGGGAATTCGGGGAACTCAGCTTGGGAGGTGCAGGTCCACAGAGATTCAACATCCATCCGAGTCCTTACAGGGGATCCTCATGGTGATCCTCGTGGCTCAGCCCCGGCAGCTCATCAGGCCACATCCATGCTCCAGCCACATCCTCTGTTCCGGCACTAGGAGAGGGGGGTTGGAGAACTGGTTTAATTCCTCCTGGCAAAGCAGCATGTGAAGGACTCACCTGCCCCTGGGTGCTGGTGGCCATGCCAGGGAGGGCTCAGCCCAGGAATGCTGCTCACTCCTCCCTCTGCTTTACATTCCAGCAGGACATAATCCTTTAAAAGGCATGTAGCTGGTCTCAGCGTGCTGCCATCCCACATTACGGACCCGCTGTGCGACTCCAGCTCCGGCTGAGGGTTTGCAGCTGGAGCTGCCTGCACAGCCGGGCTTCCGACTGTGCTGCCGGTGCTGGAAGAGCTGCTGGGGCAGAGGGGGGGGTCACTTCAAAGCTCTTCTGACTCGTATAAAATCCCCTGCCATGGAAATAGGGATGCCTGGAATTTACAGATGCCTGGCAGGTCTGCAAATCAAATGTTCAGATCAGCTGGCTGGCTTGGGGAGGGTTTTTTTTTAAGAATTGATATTATGGTGACATATGGAAGCACCAGCTCCGAGCAGAGCCTTGCTCTGCAGCACAGAGGCAGGTTTTGCCCCAAAGAGATGCAAAGCAGGCAGGGAGGAGGATGGAGGAATAACCCAGCCTTTGAGCCGAACTGAGCCACATCCCGGCTGTGACAGTGGGGGGGTCACCTAAAACAGGGGCTGGAGATGCAGGTGCTGACTGTGGCAGGTATCCTGCAGCTGCGTCGCAGACATTTAAAAGAACTTCAAGCGCAAAAACGCAGCGCTGAGATCCCGCCTGCCCTTAGCCGAGGCACGGGAGCAGGCTGCACGCGTGCTCCTAGTCAACACCAGTGCAAAATACAATGGATTTGCTTAAATCTCCCGCACAGACCACAGCCAAAGCAACCTGCCTGCGGGACAAACGGAGCAAGAGCCTGTTATCTCCCTTCCTGAATGCGCCTCTGTTCCCAGCAGAGTTTTCCTCCAGGGCCCACGAACCCCAATGTGCAGCCAGCCCTCCCTTTCCAGCTCCTGGCACGCCAGCAAGTCCATCCTGCTCCTGCTCCTCGGCTTTTAGCCATCGCCACTCGCTGCCAGGACGTGGTCCGCTCGCTGCCAGGACGTGGTCAGCAGCCCTCAGGGATTGCTGGGGCTGTAGCAGGGACAGACGAGCATCCCAAGAGTCACCTTCAGAGGGAAAAATCTCTGTTGACTGTAGGAATGCGTCTCTGGACATGAGGCATTTTAAAATACACATCTCCGTTAAAAAGGATGCACCCAGAAAGGCAACGGCACCAGTCAAGAAAGTGATCTGTTCCATATTTATACTCCAAAACCAGGATTTCAGCTCCAGCCTTTCCTAGCCCTCTGGGCTGCCACCTACCTCCCTCTCCACGGAGCTGCCAGAGGAGCCCTGCACGCCAGCTCCACAGCCAATAAATCCTCTTCTGCATTAAACATTGCGGGACTCAATTAATTAAATGAGCACAACAACCACAGTCCCCTCAGCAATTAGAGAAGTGGCTGAGTAATTAGATGGAATGTTAATTTAATTTCCAGGGGGGGAAAAAGGAAAAGAAAGAAAGGAAAAGAAGAAGGAGCAAATGGGATTACATTTGATGAGAGGGAAATTAAAAGTCACTTAATCATAAGCAATTAAAGTTCCCCAAATTATGCAGCTAGGAAAAAAAAAAAAGAAAACTAAACGAGAAGGACAGGACCACCAGGGTGTATTGTGAACAATGCTCACCCAGGTGAAATAACAGCTGAAGGCCCATGTGTGCGTGGATTTGTATAACACCCAGCCTGGCATAGGCTCACCTTTCCCCTTCCTTAGGGAACCAGGAGAAGGCTATTGCCTTGCAAACAACTGCTTCATCCTGGCCATACTTCCAGATAATGCTCTTATCAGCCTTCCTCAGCTAAGCACCATCAGTCATCCTCCGCCAGGAGAAACAGAAACGCCAGGCCAGCAACTCCCTGGAGGTGGCCGCGCCACGGGGAAAGTGGGGCTGGTGGTCCAGGGCACAGACAGGCAGGGGCACCGCAAGCCCAGGCAGCTCCAGGGCTGGGGGTCACCCCCCACCCCAGCAGCGCTGGGCTCTGAGCAGCTGCACCCCCGCGTGGCACATGCCCTGCCAGCGGGTTGTCTCCTCTCTGTGTTTTTTGACATCTGCTTCCAATTTAAAGAGTGCTTTCCGTCCGTTTGGAGTGTCAACAGGCTACAGCCAGGACCCTTCTGAGAGACTACGAGTGGTCACAGAATCACAGAAAATTAAGGGTTGGAAGGCACCTCTGAAGATCATCTGGTCCACCCCCCCTGCCAGAGCAGGTCCACCTGCAGCAGGGGGCACAAGGTGGCATCCAGGTGAGTTTCTAGAGCCCACCACAGGGTTTGCTAGAAGGATTGGAGGCTGAAGTGGAAAAATTCCACCCCCCACCATGGGCATAAGGCATTCAGCATCAAATCTGCCAGAGGGCTGACAGCCCCCCCTGAGGTCTGGTGTCATCGGAGGGGCTGGAGCATCCCAGCCCACCCCCTTCCCTTCCCCAACCTGGCCATTGTGGGATACACGTCCCCCGGCCCCTCCACGCTCAGTGAGAAGCAGGTGGATGCCCGGCTCTTGGGTGCAATGAAGCTGCCGGAGCTTCAGCTCCCGGTGGCCTCCTGTCTTATCCCAGCCTGCGGCGAGGTTTGGAGATAAAGGCAGGTTTTGTTCGGTTTAATTAAAGCTGGCACAGCAGAGCTGCTTGCTGCCAAGGACTGACAGGCAGATTAATTAATCCGCTCACCGTTGTCACTCGGAGACGGCTCTTCAGCAGCGAAGTGGGGGGAACCCCGGAGAGGAGCTGTGCGCCTCGGTGGTGCAGAAAAGCCGTTGGGGAGAGGGGACGGAGGTAGATGTTTTCTCCCTGTTGATCCTTCTCCCCTTTTCCCCTCCCAAGGCTCAAAACTCCTCCTGCCTGAGCATCTCCCCGGGGGCTCTGGAGCTCCACTAACCTCCCACCAGAGCTGAAAGACTCAATCCCTCCATCCCGGAACCAGGCGAGACTACGGTGGGGGGGCAGTTTCGCAGAGGGTAAAACAGGGAGTCAATGCCCCTGCAGACCTTTGGGAAGCAGCAGACGGTTTGCTAGCGCTGGAAGTCAGATTTTATTACCCAAAGCCCCGTGAAATAAAGCAGAGCAGAAACCTTGTGTGAACGCTGTGCCTCCAGCCGGCGCACAGCCCGCCAGGCTGCAAACGCCCGGGCTAATTCCAGTACCCACAACTCACTGGCTTTTAATTACCGTGTGGCGCATTCACAGCAAGCCAGGAGGAAAAAAAAAATAACAAAAACACCCCAACAAGCCAACAAAACCATTTTCCACCCAACAGCTGCATCTGAAATATTATTCGGAGGCTGGAAGCAATCGCGGCACCAGTGAATGGAGGTGTAGCGGCAGCTCGGAGCGCCAGACTCTGACTCAGGGCCAAGTTGGATGTTCCCAGCTCTGCTGACATGTCACAGGGTTTAGTGCTCACGCCTGGCTCTTCCACGGGGCCCGCTGCTTCCCATCTCCAGCCGCCGGCCCTGTGCGCCAATGGAGGCAGGTGGGGAGGGTTGCAGGCTACGGCAGGTATGGGCTTGCTCCAGAGAAAAGAGCAGTAGGAGAGCTGGGACTGAGTCCTTGGGAAGGCTCAGGGGGGAAATAGCTGTGGCCACTCATGCTCAAGAAAAATAAAGGGAAACTGGGATGGATAAAGAGGAACCGGGAATTAAAAGAAATAGAGTGTCCTGCTTGCAAGCAAGGACTGCGGGAGACGGTCTTTTCAGCCTGGGGAACCAAGGAGCGAGGAGGTAGGACGGAGCTGTGAGCACCCTGGCAGACGGGGGAGATGGCAGGGAGAGAGGGGGGCGATTGAGGCTAAAGAAGGGTATTTGCTCCACTGTAAACAGGCTGTGTGTAAAGCCGGAGGGCGGCTCCCAGTCGTTAGGGAGATAGAAACAGCTTTGCCAGGCTTTGCCTAGTGTCTTTGGGGTAAGACCACGTGATATATGAACTCCGTACAGGGGCCCTTTCCCCTCCCGTGGGTTCCTCTGCGCGTTGCCCCACAGCCAGCCTGGCCCCGGCGTGCTCCCCTGCAGCAGTACCTGCACCCAAGCTGTCCCACCGCAGCCAGCATTCCCCGGCTTCGCTCCAGCCACTTTCTTGGCCTCCAGCACAGCCTTGTCCCAGCCTGGCTGGAATGAACTGGGTTTAGGAAGACAGAAAAGCAGCCATCTCCATCAAGCCCTGCCCTCCTCAGGGTCACATCCCCCTCCGGCAGCTCCCAGCCCTCCCCAGCTCAGCCCCAAACCCCCTCCCTGTCCCCCATTGCCAGCCACCCTCCTTCGGCTCCCCCAGATCCCTCCCTGCAGGTCCCTTCCCCACCTCAGCATTCCTGGGAGCAGCTACAGCCAGACCTCCAGCCCCTGCCCTTCCAGGTCTCCTGTCCCCCACACCTGGACCCACAAGTTAACCCCCACCGTGCCCCACAGGGGCATCAAAAAAGCTTAATGAGGATGTCCCTGGAGAAGGGAATTGGTTTATACGCACAGCAGTCACTCCCCAAACGTGGCTTTGCTGGGTGCTGCCGACATTTAAAGCACACAAATAAAACCAGGGATGAAGCACAAGCACCAACGCGGTGCCAGGAGTGCGACAGCCCATACTTACTCTACCGAAGGAGTGCCTAAGCCATGTCTCTCTCTAAGGCATGAAGGTCTGGCCTTTGTCGACAAGGGCATGCTGCTGGAGGGGGATTTTGGGTGGGCGCCAGGCTGGGCTGCTCCACCTGGCGACGGTGCAGGCTGCAGGCGAGGAGCCAGGTCCTGTCCCACATCCCTCGGCGGTGCCCTGCCTTCCGAGCATCGATGCCCTGCCTTCCAGATCACCCCAGGGAACCCGGCAGGGGAAGGACAGGGGTGGTTCGCTGCTCAGCTGCTTTCACGGCATGAGGAACTCGCTGCCTGCTTCACCAGCAGGCTTGGAGATCCCCCGGCAGATCCGCTTATCATAGAATCATAGAATCACTTGGGTTGGAAGAGACCTTCAAAATCATCGAGTCCAACCATAAACCTATGCCAAAACCACCCCTAACCCATGTCCCTCAGCACCATGTCTGCCCGGCTTTTAAATACCTCCACGGACGGCGACTCCACCACCTCCCTGGGCAGCCTCTTCCAATGCTTGATAATCCTTTCGGTAAAGAAGTTTTTCCTAATATCCAACCTAAACCTCCCCTGGCACAACGTGAGGCCATTTCCTCTTGTCCTATCGCTTGTTCCTTGGGGGAAGAGATTGACCCCACCTGGCTACACCCTCCTTTCAGGGAGTTGTAGAGAGTGAGAAGGTCTCCCCTCAACCTTCTCTTCTCCCGGCTAAACAATCCCAACTCCCTCAACCGCTCCTCATAAGACTTGTTCTCCAGACCCCTCACCAGCTCCATTGCCCTTCTCTGGACACGCTCCAGCCCCTCAATGTCCCTCCTGTGCTGTGACACCCAAAACTGGACACAGCACTCAAGCTGCAGCCTCACCAGTGCTGAGGGCACCATCACTTCCCTGCTCCTGCTGGCCACGCTATTCCCGATACAGGCCAAGATGCCATTGGCCTTCTTGGCCACCTGGGCACACGCTGGCTCATGTTCAGCCAACTGTCCACCAGGACCCCCAGATCGTTTTCCACCAGGCAGCTTGGATTCAAACAGCCCAGACAGGGAGCAACGACTTTTGCCTAGCGGAAGGGTGCCCTCACCGTGCAAAACGCACACAGAGACACTTTGCTTTCTCAATTCCCTGTCTCCTTGTCACCCGTGTCACCCCAGCTTGCCCGCAGCAGGATGCTACAAAATTAAGCATTTGCTTTGATTCCGTCCTTCCCTCCGTGAGCCTCGAGGGAAACACACAGGATCTGCTCCGGGGGTTTTGCAGAGGTTGCATAAGCCTCGCATGCCTCCGGGATGCTGCTGCCCTTTCTTGTTTATTTGCTTAGCAGTAATTATAGCAGCGTAATTATAATCAGCGCTCGTTTACATAAAGAATCACTTTGCTCAGCTTCTGGGCCTCCCTGCTCCCTGAGCCACGTGCCAAGACAAACCTTGGGAGCACAAAAATTAACATGACACTAGGTCCAGGAAAATGGAAAAATAGGAGAGGAGGAGGGCAAGGCTCCCCCCCTCCCTCCAACCAACTTGGCCCACGTTCCCCACCGCATGCGACGCTGGATGGGAAACCTGGGAATGCCGTGGCGTTTCCACACACTCTCAAGGGGAAGGGTACGGCCACACTGCACCTTTGAGTCGTGAATTAGCAGCCAGCCAGCTCCTTCCCAGCAATTAACGGGTTTGTATGGACCAGCGGGGGCATCGCTCATGTGCTTGCTCCTTTCTACTTATAAAAAACAAACATGTTTACGCAGGATCAAGCATTTGGGCAGGGTCAAAACTCACCTTTTTGAGTGTGTGCAGCGTCTAGAGCTGTCAGCTAAGGATCAGTTGAAAAAAAAAAAAAATGTCCAGAGACACAAGTTCATCCTGTGTTTTCTTCCTTCTCTCCCACAAGCTGACGTGGCTTTACTCCTGAGAAATCAAAGAAAAGTCTGTAAGTATTAGGTTGATTTTCAAAAGAGTTCCCATCTGAGCTTTTCAAATAAGACCCAGGTTTTTGAGTAAGCTTGGCACGGGGCTGCCGGAGACAGAAGCAAGGGGAAAGAGAGATTTCATCCACAAAAACTGTGGTTGAAAATATTTGCATTTTCTTCCTTGGTGCTTTCAAGGCTTAGTTGAAGGGAAAAAAAAAGAACCCTTTTCATTTGTGAAAGCAGCTTCTCTGAATCTTTAGGGGGAAAAAAATAATCCCAAACTCAACAGGTGAGAAGCCAGTAACTAAAAAATTTCACTTCTAAAACCAGGTGCTTTGAATAAGCATTTGGGGAGCTCATGCAGAAAAACAGCTGTATTTGGAGGTTTTATACTGCTTCTATGCACGTCCTCATCCTAGCCAATTCTTGCCCTCGCCTCTTCAGATGAAAAATTAATCTGAGGTTTTCAGCAGATCGGTAAAAGTTAGGAGCACGTGGACGCCAGGGATGGATGATGTGGCACCAAGAGATCCGCATGCCATCGTGCGCTGGGAGAGGAGCATCCGCTTCCCTGGCAGAGCCGGGCTCTCCAGCAGCCTCGGATGAGTCTCGTGGCTGTTTTTCTGGATGTTGCGTGTACTGTTGGTCAAAAAAACCCAACAAAGGATTTATTCCCTTTGCCAGGCTGCAAGCGTGGTCTGAGCCTGCCTGTCCTGGAGCATCTGCTGCCCTGTGCCTGGAGACGGACCATCCCCAGAGCATGTGTCTGGGCTAAGAATTATTGTTACTGGGGAGGTCACAGCCCTTCAGTCCTCTCTCTTCTCCCCGCTTCCCCAGCATTCCCAGCTTTTTTTAAATGTTTCCCCACTGCTAACTGAGAAACACTTATGGCACTTAGAAGACCTGCACCCCTTCCAGCATCCCCCGAGGCTCAGGAAGGGCACTGGCAGCAGCTCTGCGCTCCAGCCTGTGCTGCTCAACTCGCCCTGCTCGCCTCAGCCCTTCCGGAAGCGAATTCCCCCACTGTCCCTCTCCAGGGCACAGAGCTGAAACGGTGAGACAGGTCCCTGCTGCCTTTATGCCCTTCCCTCGGATCCCAGGAGCTCTTTGGCTTTCCTCCTTCAGCAGCCAGTGACTGGGGGTATTTTTCCCAGGGCTTTTTTTTTTTTTTTTGGGATTTCAATAGGATCAGTGAGGCAGGAAGAGTCTGGTCACAAGGGAGAGGATGTCTGTGAGTGCCTGCCTCAGGAGAGCACTTGTCTGGGCTTCCTGGCTGCTCAGCCCACAGTCTCTGGGATCTGTTCTCTGTCCACAGCGCCGATGACAGGCTTTGCCTCCGCTCCTGGCAGCCGCCTCGGCGAGGGGTGTTCACCCCAGGCCGGTCACGGGAGATGAGGATGGTTTGCTTAGAAGTCACGTCACTTGTGTTTTAAGGGAAGACATTCCCAAAACCCCCTTCTCCTTCCCCTCCAGCAATACCTTCTTTGCTCTGGGAGACGCCCTTCTTGGCCAGTAGCCCCTGCGTTGCTGATCTCAGCACACCTCTGAAGACCCACCAGCACCCGGGCAGATGCCTTCGAGTCTGACAGGAGTTACAGAATAGCTGGCAGAGATCTATCATGGAACAATACTTTTTTTTTTATGAGCTGTTTGCATTGCAGATGTTATAAATGCCCCAGAGACAGCCAGCGTGCGGGTAAGGCAGGCCCGGAGGGTGGATGAGGTGCCTACGGATGAGATGCAGAAAGCAACCACGCATGATGAGCCACTCCAAGGTTTTGGTTTCATTGATTATGTGTCAGTCTCAAGGAAACAACGCTCAAGAGATAAACCAGCAGAGCTCATCACTCCTGCAACTCCCAGCTACCAAAATCAGTCGAGAGGGCACCACCACGAGCAGTAAGACCTGGTTTGTAAAAGTGTTTGAGGAGGGCAAGCCTTGAAAGTGAGGACTTCTGCCACAAAAGCCTTGGACTGCCCAGACACCTTGGGGATTTTGGTGTCCCAAGTGTCACCAGCAGCTGTAAATGCACAGGTAGTTGTTGCTCTTCTGTGAGTTTTGTTCCCTCCTGCAGCACTGATTCCCTGGGGGCAATAAGCCAAAAATGTGCAGGGTAAACGAGTTAAAATGATTTCATCCCAACTCACAGGCAGCAGACTCATCCTGCCGCGTGTTTCAATCCAAGGTCTCTCTGTGCCCATCCAGCCCGGGGCATCCCAGGCAGGGGGATGCAGCGAGGATGCTCCAGCAGGACAGTACGTTTCCCCCGCCACCATCCCTTCCTCGCTCTCTCGCTTTCATTAGTGCTGGTCGCTCCTTTGGGCTCGGAGCCAGTGTGAAATCTCATCTCCGGAGGATACATTTTTAGACAGTTTACAGAATCTGGCTTCCTGCTTTTAAATATCTTGGGTTCTTTTGTTTCCCATCACCTGGAAAGAAAAGGTGTGAGAAAAGTCAGTGTCCCCAAGTGACTCCACAGGGGATCTTGCCATGAGAGGGTCCTGAGACTCCATCAGCTCCCGGTCAAGCCTCAGCTGGCCGGGATGGACCAAAGGGTCCATCCATGCACCTCCATTGAGGTGGCATGTTAGACCCCGTGTATTTCTGCTGTGTCTCTTCTCGCCAAGCAAGCCCAGGCCAGGCGTGACACAAAGCGTGCTCTGTCTCGCACATCCTCTTGGCACCAGGCGTATGCTGGCACAGCCGCCCACCACGGGAAGCTGCTGGGGGGTGGAGGGGAGGGGGGGAGATTTGGCTACCTCGAGGCAGGAGTCAAAGGGATTTTGCCAGGTCTAGGCTTCCCTTTGTCGCTGCTGGCTTCCAGAAGCTTTTGAGATGACACCGTCCCTGGACCATCCTGTTCTTTCCTTTCCTCAGAATTGCAGCAAGTGGTTTTCCCGCTGGCGATTTGACATCAAATGGTGTTTGCTGGGGCAGAAAAAAAAAAACCCTCACATTTTCTGACACGGAAAACCCGTCAAATGCCCTGGAAAAGTGTGTTTATTCTCTTTTTTAGTGGCAGCTGGCCGTCAGCAGCTTGGCAGTGGTCTGATCTCCCACCCTGAGCTCAGAAACCCACTCCAGGCTGGTCAACGGCTCCTGCAGCAGCTCTCCGGGCGAGCACAGCCCGGTGCTAAACCCTGGCTCTGCCCTCCAGGTCCCCTCTGGCCCCACGGAGAGGGAGGATACCCCTCTGTCTGCAGCGGGGGCGTGGGGTGAGCTGAGATTTCGAGGAGCTGCTTGAGTAAGAGAAGCGAAGTGGGACGGCACCAGAGGCCGCACCAGCTCAGCGACTGGCAGAGATACCGCTCTGCTTGGAAGACATCTCTCTTCAACCACAAGCTCAGCAGCAGCTCCCACGCCAGAAAGGATGAAGCGAGGACTAAACCCAAAGACAGGGCTGCTGAGCTTTGGGAGCGAAGGTACTCGGGAGCGCTGCTCCCAGGTGGAGGCGCCTGAGCATCCCTGCTTGCGGGATGCCCTTGGGCCATCAGCACAGAGCACAAAGCCACGGGTCCCCTTGCCGGGACCCCCAGCACAAGCCATGCGAGGGGCCAGAGCCGCCCCTCGCCCTGGGCCACGGAGGCCGCATCCTGGCCTTTTGTTCTCAAAAAAGAGCGTGTAGGGAATTGGGTGCCAGCCACAAGAGCTTGCACTGGTGCCTGCTTCCTCCCTTGGCACGCAGCGGTGCCGGGCGCCTCTGTCCAATTCTTGCTTGCGTAAACAGCCCAAGTAATGAAGATAAATGAGGCTGAGTGGCAGGGGAGGGCAGCATGTCGGCTACCAGCCAGTCCTTCCCTGTGAATCAGGGCATGCTGCAGGGCTCTGGGGCCACGCTTTTGGTCAGGGACTACAGCATCGCACAAGGTGCTTTCTGAGCTGCCTTAGACTGGCCCCCCCAAAATCACCAACCTCCTGTTTTAAGAGCACAAGCAGAGGGGGTTTAAGGTGGTTTTTCACACTGGCAAAAAAAAAACCCCAAAAAAACCCCCAAAAAACTCACTCATGGAGAAACACATCACCACGTAAAATACTCTAATTCAGTGAATGAAACTTGAGTTGCAACCGTTCCTTCGGCATTTCACAGACCAAGCCCTCGGGCACACATGCTCACAACTGAGGCAAGATTTGCAGAGGGTTCAAAGCCTGTTTGCACCAGGCAGAAGGTTCCTCCCACTCACCCGGTGCTCCTGACACGGGGCTCAGTCCACGGGTGAGCGCTGCCGTTACCTCCGTGCCGCTCATCCAAGGAGCCTGACCTCTCCACAATGCCAACGCGGAGCCTCAACTTGCTGCCGCAGCCCCGGGGTCGGTGTCTGAGCTGCATCTTCTAAGGGATACAAGTGGTTAATGTTAAAGAAAACCAACCCCCCCTCCCCCCCCAAAAAAAAACTAAAAACCAACCTGTCCTGAACCACGCTAATGCCTCTGCAGAACAGAGCACCTCTGCCAAGAAGCTTATCTGAGGCTCTTTGTGAACAAAGTGAACCCTGGAAGGTGGCGAGGCTCAGTGACAGGGAGCAGGGATGCAAGCCAAGATCACTGCCTCTGGCCAGCGGAGAAATTTCCATCTCAGAGAGGAGCCACCCCATTCCGATAACCCCGCTGTTCCCACCAGGGTGAGGTTCCTCCGGGGGGGAGCTGGGGACCCGGCTCCCTGGGAGCTGCCAGCACGGCTCGGCTCTGTCACGCTAGCATCTCATGGCTCCGACTGGATAGTTGGAAACCTCAGCTAAAAAGCATCCTTAAGGGATGCAGCACAGGGCACGCGTCCCTCCACTGAGCTCCACGGTGGTTCTGCCTTTCTGCTGGCTCCTCCACCTTCTAATTTGGGGCAGAAAAGAACCCCCTCACCCAGTCACTAACCATGGCAGCGACACAGTGTTTGGTGCCCCTCTGCTTTGCACGCCATAGGTTCAAGCTGCCACAGAAACCGGGTGTCGCACCAGAGAGATACAATGAGCCTTTCAGCCCTTCAGACCTCTGGAAATAAACTTGAATGAGCTGTATGTCTAACAAACGTGTGGGAAAATCTCAGAGCAGCCAGAATTTCAGAGAGGCCCCGACTCGAACTTTCTGCTTCCCAAATCCTCCCGAGGCAGCCCGGATTGGGAATGGAAAGAGAGTCACTCCAACCGAGCGCTCTTTCCATCCCAACGCCCAGCCAGGGTCGATAAAAATCAGCTGTGACCCAGCACAGCCCGACTATAACTCTGCATTTATTTTTAATCCGGTCAATTGGTGGTTCAAAACTGAGTTGGGCCCCACCAGTTCCTGGAAATTTAATCCACAGATAACTTCTCCAGAGCTACTGTGCAGCAGCTAAGTGACCCCGGACTTTGAGCCCTCTCCGTGCAGCCGGGAGGCAGCCTCGCTCGACTGGGATTTACTGGGCTTTGCAGCCGGAAAACCTGCTGCAGCCCCAAGCAACCTCAGCAGGCAAAAAAGAAGGGAAAACCTCTGCCCTTGTGGCTAGGGAAAAGCAGAGAAAACCACGTGGGGTAGAAACACAGGGGAGGGACCACCGGGCTGGACTAGAGATGTGAGGGTGGCTGCATCCTGCTGCTTCGGGTGCAGACAACCAAGTCAAGCGGTGCAACAGTCCTTCTGTGAGCTCCAGGTGGGCATCAGGCTGCTCCCAACATCTCCTCCTCTCCAGAGGACTGGAACTCATTGTTCCAGGTTTGCTTTACCCTCCAGAATCAGTGTAGGAGACTCGTGAAATTTTTCTTGCTCCCTGGGGCACAAGAACAGGTCCGTCTGCTCCAGAGATGCCAGCAGATAGGAACTGGTGTGGAAAGATCCCGATTAGACTTGTCAGGCAGCACGAGCTAAACTTCCTCTTATCCTCACGTGCCCCGCCATCGGCAGAGCTCTCCCGCTGATCCTCTGGAGTGGCAGCAGGGTTTAATCTCCATGGAGATGGGTCTAATGCAAGTCCGTGATCGGCTGCAGGTGGCGGTTTGGCTACTTACAGTTCGTGATGAGCCAGGCTACCTTTTTACCTCTGTTTTCCAGCCCTTCTGGCAGCCACCCAGGAGCATGGCAGTCGGGATGCTGGGACAGGTCTCGGGGACTGCAAGTGCTCTCAGAGAATCCAGCCTGTGCAGACGAGAAAGGCAGATTTTAATTCCCCCATGGGTGCAGCTGGGGGAAACCCATAGCACGGGTGGGACCTGGCTGCTCACACATCCACAACGGTCAGTATTTGGCCAGCTCGGAAACACCGCGTGCGGGCAGGATGCGGTAAAGCTGGAGCTGGGGTTACTCCTGAGCCTGCAACTGGGAGACACTCCCTGAATCTCACTGCAGCTCCTGGAGCGGTGTTTGGCTTTCTCAAAGGATTCACCATTAGTGATAGATTTATCTTGGGTTTTACTTTCCTTCCTTTGCAAAAAAGCCTGTTTGGACAATGCACGGGAACATCCTTGCTTAGCACAGACAGGGATTAAAGCGAGCAGATGCTTGTTTGCTCGCACTGGCCGGAGAATTGGACCTAAAAACATTCAACAGAGTGAGTTTGTCTTTTCCCAGCTGGAGATTTCCCTCCGCGTGTTTTGAAGCTGGACTCGGTGCTACCCGTAGCCCAGCAGGCCTCCAGCACATGCAGCCGAGCTCCCCAATGTGTGGTCCTCCGGTACCAGCAGCCTCTGCAAGACAGTGAAAACCCACCTGCACGTTGGACCTTACACAGAGAGCTGAGGAGGCTGCACGGCATTTGGCTGCAGCTGGCACATCACTCTACGAGCAAAAGGCATCCTTGGGCATGCAACAAACCTTAGCTTGAAGCGGCGATGCAGCACGGCACGCAGATTTCGGAGCTGCTGCGGAGCGGAGGGATTACAGCCTGCCGAGGGCCAGGAGGTTCAGAGCTGAACCGTTCAGATGCCTTAAGGGTGAGTTGCTCTTCCCATTAGCTGCCACTGTTTCATTGCTGAAGCCGGCTGGTTTTTATGGAATTGGAGTGAAAGGTGCTAAGTCTTGGCATCCTCAGAATCAGTTGCCATTGCAGAAGACCCCCAAGAAGCCAATCATACCGCTCCAGCTGGCACCTGTCTGTTCTTGCTTCCAGAAGCCAGCAAAGGGGGAGCGATGGAGCCAGCTGGCAGGAGGGTCTTCTGCTTGTGAGTTTTCCCTCACACTCATTCTTGTGGTGTCAACAGGACAGACCAGGACGGCTGAAGACATTTGCTAAGAAAAGGAAAAGCGTAAATAAGTAATGAAAAGGTGCTGTAATGCACGGACTCTAATTTAGATTCTCAGAGAAGCCTGTTGTTTCTGGGATAATTCCCTCTCCTCTGCCAAAAGGAGACAAATCAAAGGAGCTGAACACCTCAGCGCTGCTTCTCAAGGTGATGGCAGATGATCTGGCTTTCTCACTCATTGCAAGCTCGTGCTCCAAGGACTGACAGAGCTGTTGCTCTCTCAGACACACAATAAAAGACACAGCCTTGCAGAATGCCTGGGCACAAGGACACAGAAACCAGCTTTTTCCCTAAGACTTTTAATGCAAAACTTGCGTGCAGAGCGCAGCCCCACAACACCAGACCTCCAGAACTGCCCCAGGTCTTGTTCGGCCAAAGGCTATGAACACTCTCAGCTGTAGACCCTGCTCACACCCAGTTTGGTACCTAAATATGTAGCCAGGGCACTGTAAATACACCTTGGCGCTCCTGGGAATCAGGCAGGAGGGAGGAATATTAATGCCACAACGGGAAAAACAACGTCCATCACCGAGCAGAACCCAGCAGAGGGTTTCAATGTCTGCTGGAGGCTGCAGGAGGTCTGGGCTCCCCTCCCCATCACGTCCTGCAGATACCAATGCGCTGGACGAGCCTGGTCCAGACCCCTCACAGCCAAAGACGAACCACTGCAGGTGAAGGGAACCCAGTCGCAGCCCTGCCTGGGACAGTTCTCTCCCATCCCACTTACTGGTTTCCAGCAGCTGCGGCTGCGCTCCTGCACGGGCGAGTGGGAAAGTGGGAAGAGGGACGGGTGCAGCCTCTTCACGATACGCCAGGCCACTGCAAATCACCCGTGTCCCTGGGAGCAAAGACAAGGCAGGGATTTGGCATTCCCGTCCCCACCACAGCTGGCTCCAGGACAGAGCACAGGCACACGTGGCTGTCCCAGTGCCGGGCCAGCCCTTGGACCGCAGCACGGTGGCTTTGCAGAGCGGCGCTGGTTGTGCCTAACCCGCTGCGGTCCAGCTTCCTCTGGCTGAGCCTCCCTCACAGGAAGCACCGACGGGCTAATGGTTGTGTCTGAATGTATTAACCAAATTACTCGCTGCGCCCTCTGTTTTCCTAGAGGCCCGGCCAGACCCCAAGACTATTTATCTTGGCTTTGAACCCTCCGCCCCTCACGGCACAGCAAGAGCACATAACCGCAGAGATTTGTTAATAGAAACCAAAGCAGAAATCACCACCGAGGCTCGCAGGCATGGGGCCTGTCCTATTACGACAGCTCAGAGACTTGCTAATTGGTGTCACGAACAGCATCTGCTGGAGTTTCTGGACCCACCACTGCCTGGGGCTGCTGCTCAGAGGGATCAGGCAGGGGTGGCAGGGTCTCAGCACTCTGTCACCTCCAGCCCCCCTGGCCGCTTCCCTGCTCCTGCCCTGCGGCAATGGGATTGCAGCCAGCCCAGCACCCGGGGACTTCCTCGCCTGTGCCCAGTCCTGCCCAGGGACTCTCCCGTACTCTGCCTTCAGTTCATGGCACAACGGTCCCAACTGAGCTCAAAGCCACAGTGTGCAAGGTGTTGCACGCACTCACAGTGAAGGATGAGTCCACCTCCTCCTCCCCTCAGAAAAGACAAGGAGTGAGAGGGCACAGACCTACTGGTGTGTGTGACAAAGTCAGAAGCAAACGTCAGCTCTCCTGGACCTTACACTTGAGTGACTGCAGAGCAACCGGGGGAAGGCGTCCCCCCATCGCTGTCAAACAGCAAACCCCAGGGCCAGGGTAGCAGGGTTTCACTCCACGGGTTCCCCAAAATTTTGTCTAGCCTGATTTTAAGCATCTCGAGCGCTGATGTTCCTTCTCTCCCTTTTAGGAGACTCTAAAGCCACGTCTACTTAATGGATTTTATGCTGCTTTTCCGCATCCACTTGGACTTCAACCCAGCTGACACCATCTGGTGTCAATGGCTGCGCAGAGGTTCCTGTTTCAGTTGAAACAAGATCTGAGGTTTGCTCAGCCTCAACTGTACATCGAGGCTGCAGCAGTTTAAACAACACACCAAGGTCAGGGTTAGATTGCACGGTGGGCCCTGAGTCCAAGCTTTTATCCATGGGAACCTCACGTTGGTCACGTGGACCCTGGGGACAAGGAGCAGACTTTGTGGTGGTTCCCTCTATTGAGGGATGGACCCTCGTCACCCTGCCAAAATCAGAGGCTACTTGCAGAAGGGACAAACCTCTCCTCAGCTCTGCATTTCCTCACCAGCCTTTTGTCCTTCTCCCGCATCCAGAAGCTACTATGAATGAAACATGTCAACATCTCAGCAGGTTTCTGGAGCACGCGGCCGAGGGGCAGAGCTGTTATCTGAGCTGTGCGAGAGCAGCCAGGTGACCTGGGGCCAGGACCTCCGTGCGGATCTCTTCAGCCAGGGCTTATTTCCCTAGCAGGGAAGCAAGGATCTAGCATTCATTCCCCATGAGTGAAGGAAATCTGCCTTGAATTTAAATGCAATAAGCTCAGCCCAACCCTACAAACCACAATTGAAACTTCGCAGTGAAAGCCAGCGTGTTTTGAATAACACATCGCTAAAGGTTTCCCAGTTCATAACACTCCCAAGCCAGTGCAAAATGCAGAGAGCGCCATGAGAGAGAAACGCTGGGGAAGTAGAAGCACTGCTGGGGCTGTTTCGCACTGACAGCCAGGCTGCAGCCACTGCAGAGCGGGGCTGGAAGGGTCTGCATCGTTTTTATCAGCTCCCAGGACGACAGCGGAGATCCTCGGCGGGTGTAAAATGCCAGAGCTTAGTTCTGGGGGAGATTCTCTGCTTTACCCCACACCAAGGACCCAGTTTCATTGCTAGGACAGAAACATCTGCCTTAGAGCTATCTGTCCAGCTACAACTGCCCATTCCCAACAGCAAACACAGTGCAGTGATGACCTGGGTGGTACTAGAGGATGAACATCATCTCCAGGGAGATCATTCTTGGTTCCAGTCATTCCTACCTGTTCCCAGAACCAGGCTCATGGGGCTGTCACCCGAGGTCAATGTTTTTCCCATTTATGCACAGCATAAGAGACGATCCAGCAGCATGGCAATGGGGAGGTATCTCTCAGCCAGGCTTTGACAGCAGCAGGGAAATCTGGGACTGGAACCCTTTCTCCCACTTCAAATCAGCGGGGATAAATCTCTCCTCAAATCTTCTCCCGTTCTGAAACCTCGTGCCTGGACAGAAACAAATGAAGCGTGTTATGTTTTAGGCAACGAGAATGCACAGAGGGAAGCAGACAGCTCTGCAAACAGGCAGAGGGTTGGCAAACATTGCACAGCTCACGAGACTCTGCCAGACTGAGCCCAGCGCCCCGGCAAATGCCTCTGGGCTGGCAGAAAACACAGCGCGCTCGGCTTCCTTATGGTTTGGGTGACAGTAGCCATGCAAAAGGCCCTAAATGATGCGCTGGGGCTGTGTCCGAGACGTTTTCCTCCCATAAACTGAACCACCAGACCAAGGTCAAAGTCCCTCACCGTGCTGGAGGTGTCTGCAAGGTCTTGTGCTGTTCGGTGCTGGTCCAAGGCATCCCTCTATCCACGCTGAAAAGGAGTTTTGGAGCTACCTCTTTCTGGTTCAACCAGCCACACCTCCCTTTCCATCAGGAATGCTGCCTTCTTCCATGTATTCCTCACTACCCAACAGGGATGGAAGCTGGTTTCCTTCAGCCCGCAACTCTGAAAAATGAGGTCATTTTATTTCCTGAGGAAGATAGTGGCCAAAGCCCCCCCCAGCAGCTCACAAACACCAATTTAATTAAAATTTTTATTCAGAATATAAGTCACAGCTAATATCTGGCATGAAATATTCTAAAGAGAATGTGCAGATCCCAGCCCTGAGCAACAGAATAGGGGCTGATTTTCTTTTACTCTATACACGCACACATATACAAAATATAAATATATATATGTGTATATACATACATTCACATATACAGAGAGCATGAGAGCTTTTACAAACCTGTTCGGCCTCCCTAGATGTACAAAAGTCACAAATCAGCAGGCACTCATTGTAAAATTTCACTGCAGTAATTTTCAGAACCGTGAAGTGCTTCAAGAAGAAAAAGAGGGAGAAAAAGAAGGGAAGACCTTCGCGTTTGTTGGCACCACCGGAGAGAACGGTCAAGGACATCAATCTTCATTCTCATTAGCGCTGGAAAGAATGTCTAACCGCGTTTATGATGGAAAGCGGTATCTCACAAGTTATGGGTTGTTTCCTTGATAATAAATCTAACATCACAGTCTAACATATCTTGGATGTTTTGCTTTGCTGAGCTGTGCTTAACAGGCATTTTCATAAGGCCAGTCTTGGTTAATCCAGACAGGGGTGTCTCTGTCGCTTTTCACTTGCCGCAGGCAGGGCTGAAAGCAGATTTCAACATCCTAAAATGGTGTAAGAAAGTAGTAAATCAATACAGGGTGGCCATCAGGGTGTAAAGGAGAGGAGGATGAGCTCTGTAGAGAGGAAGGGATACGCGGGGAGCAAGAGCAATCCATCACTTAACAGGGTGCTGAGCCCCTTCCAGTGAACGACTTCTGACGGGCAACAGAGCAAGGGATGTTGGAACCAGGTCCTGGTGACACAGAAATATGGAATCACAGAATTGTCTGGGTTGGAAGGGACCTTTAGGATCATGGAGTCCAACCATCAACCCACCACTGCCCAACCCACCCCTGACCCGTGTCCCTCAGCACCACATCTGCCCGGCTGGGAAACACCTCCAGGGATGGCAGCTCCACTGTTGCCCTGGGCAGCCTCTTCCAGTGCTTGACAACCCTTTCCATGGAGAAATTTTTCCTAATCTCCCATCTAAACCTCCCCTGGTGCAACAGGAGGGTGTTTCCTCTCATCCTATCGCTTGCTCCCTGGGAGAAGACACTGACCCCCCTGGCTACACCCTCCTCTCAGGCAGTTGCAGGGAACGAGAAGGTCTCCCCTCAGCCTCCTCTTCTCCAGGCGGAACAACCCCAGGTCCCTCAGCCGCTCCTCAGGAGACTTGTGCTCCAAACCCCTCACCAGCTCCACTGCCCTTCTCTGGACACGCTCCAGCCCCTCCATGTCTTTCTTGGAATGAGGGACCCGCAACCGAACACAGGATTCCAGGTGGGGCCTCCCCAGTGCCGAGTCCAGGGGGAAACAACTTGTGGGGACACAGCAGGGCCAGTGCCACGTTGCACTCCTGGATCCTCGCTCCACAAATCTTCTCCCACGCCAGAGCGGGGCTGTTTCACACGTTGCAGTGAGCTGTGCTGGGGCAGCTTTGCTTCCATCCCTGGGGACAGCTGCTAGCACGCTATGCCCCTCAGCTCATTAAACATATGAAATTTCTGGCTGAAAAAAAAAAAATTAATAATAATAGTCAGGCCCGTTTCTAACCTTGGGTGGCTTTGCTTTCTGCTTTTGCCATTCTCCTCTTAACGACTCCCAGAGCTGAGATGCCAAGAGAAGGATTGATATCCAGCCCTGCTCGTTCAGGCATATTGGGCTGATTTTTTTATTGGAGCCAGGAGTAAAGATTTCTATTTTTCCAAGACCAGGGAAAGCATGTTCAGGCTGATAAATATCTGTCAGCAAAACCCATTAGCTGATCAAGTGAACTACAAGGGGAAAATAAAAGACAAAAAAGCCCGGTCATTCCCAGTGGAACAGCTCAATGGCCTTTTTCTCCATGCAGGATTTCTAATAGATTTCTTAGAGCGCTTTCTGTAGGTCTGCACATATGCTGGGCTATTAAAGGAATGGATCATCAAAACTTGTCTAAAATGAACCTCGTTCGCAGAAATCACTATGAAGTAGCTGCCCAGCTCCAGCTTCTCCTTTTGGTTTTTCCTAGGACCAAGTGCGGGCTCACCTTTGCCGCAAATCCTGCAGCAGGAACTGCCAGCATCCCCTCCAGCACAGGGAGACCTTCTGGGCCAAACATCACACAAAGCCCCAGAAATCCTCACTTCTAGCAGTGAGGAACATCACTCTTCTGTGCCTCAGTTTCCCCTTCTGTAAAGTAAAAAATTACGGCAACTCTGCCCAAAATAATCATTCAAACCCCGCAACGGAGGCCACCCCTTGAGCTGGTTCCTGCTGGCGATGGGAGGGAGCTCTCCCAGAGCATGCCGTAGGTCTCCGGAGTTTTAGTGCCAACCTCAAAACCTCGGTTTTTAGAGGGGTCACACACCTCTAGGCGAAGCTCATGCACTCTTGGGGTCCTAGAGAAAGACTTCAGAAACATCACCCCAAAAGCCCTAGGACTAAAAAAAAGCAATGGGAAAAGGATGCTCGTTATTTCCTCTTTAACCCTGCTTGGTTTTCAATAGAATGTAGTAGTTTACGACAGGCCAGGGACAGGCCTATCACTCTGAATTACTTCACTTGGAAATAATTGGGGTCAGCAATACCACTGCGGTCCACAGGAAACACCAGTCCACACCGTCGCTTCCCTCTGCATATTTAGCGGCAGCGAAACACACGGTTTACTGCAGCAGCAAAGATTTATACCTAATCCCCTCTATAATCTCTTACTCTAGGAAAGTTCAGGATGCTGCGGGTGGGAAGCAGGCTCAACCTTAATCTCAGGACTTGCATGAGAGCCACAGGTCACGACAGGACTGATCCTCCACCGCTGCGCATCCGAGCTCCTGCAGGATTATGCCTAGACCTGGACCCTGTACTGGCATACAGGGCACAGAGCAGCAACGAGCACCAGGAAGGAGAAGGATGGATGCAAAGCTTGGATCAGCACCTCCTGCCTTCCCTCCCTTCTCCCTAGATGCGGCTGGAGAACCAGCATAGCCCCACCGTGCCACATCCAATGAGAAAAGCCAGGCATGTCATAAACCAGAAAACTAATTGCCCCCAGATGCCTCATTAAGGCAACAAGAAAATCCTACAGGGTCAGGAAAGCACTTGTGGAAAGCACCAGGAGGTCACACTGCCAAACCTGCCCAAGGGCTACAAACAAGCCCGGTAACACCTGAGCACAGAACTGCGGCACCATGGTTTGCACCAGAGGAGCCTGGCAAGCAGGACCAACCTCCCATCAAGCGAAGCAGCAGCTCTGCCTGCTTCCCAGCAGGAATATACTTATTTTTACAGAGGAGGAGGATCACAGACCTTAGGGCTGCCCCTGCTGCCTTTTGCTTTGCTGAAAGCAGGGCAGATATTACAGCGGGGAGGTACCAGACCACCCGCTGAACGCTGGCATCTTTTCTACCGCTTACAAAGCCTGTATGCCCGATCTCTGCGGAAGATGCCCTCAACAAAGCCTGGCTTCTCGATATTTCCCCCCCCCGATCCCCACATTTCACTTCCACCCAATTAGTCCTGCTAAACGAGAGGCCACTGTGCACCCTGCAGCAGTCGTTATCCTGTGGGACAATGGCCTCACGTCCTGCCCGGGCGGCAGGAAGCCTTGGGGTGACCGAGGTAACGTTGCTCGTGGAGGCTGCTCCATCTGCAACTTGTCCTGCGCCAGAACGGCAGCGGGGAGATAAGGAGTCTCAAAGGTCTTATGGAAAACTCCGACAAGCAGTCTATTTTGAGCTGGCCTGGCTCGCTTTTCCTGCCGGCCACTGTCCATGCGCAGGCACGGGACGAGCTGGACCTCGTGTCTCTGGAGGACAGGACAGGGGAGCAAGCTGTCCCCTTGGATGGGAGGCAAGTGAAGGCAGCAGCGGGCTCTCACGTGTGTGAGAACATTTCCCCCAAGGAAAAGCAGCCAGAGCTGGCGAGTGGTTGCTTTGCAGCCTCTACCCATGCTGCAGGCTGCTTGGAGTCCCAGGTTTCTACCTGAGTGACCCTGGCCCAACGGGAAGGACTTCGAGTGACACCGTGTCCTGGGCTCCATCTGCGGAATTATTTCCGTTCAGACGCTGTTGCCTGCGGAAGGGGAGGAGGACCCACGTCCCAGGCAGGAAAAGCGTGGCAGTTGGGAAATTGAAGCTCTTCTGTACCTCTGGAGAGGAGCAAATGGGCCTGAACTCCCTCTGCCCATGCTCCGCCTTGGTGGCAGAGATGTTCTCTCAGTCAGAAGCCACCCGGAGCAGGAGCAGAGCCGTTCTCACCCACCTGGACCTGCTTGGGTCCCATCACAGTGCCCTGACCAAGGACCTCGGCTTCCCACCCCAACCCTGCCTCAGCGTTTGCAGGCTCAGTGCTCCCTGCGCTTTGGCTGCCCTTGCTCCCGCTCCACAGCGCAGCCTTGGCGCACGCTGCATCCCTGGCTCCTTAACGGCTCCAGCGTGGCTCCCCCGGACCAACCACGCGACCCTCCCGCCCCTCCTCTCCGCAAGCCTTGACCTGAGGACGTGGGTCCGTCTCCCTGACACCAGGCTCCGCGACTTGCTCCGACTCAGCCTCAGACCAAAGCGTCCCACATCCATGTCCCACTTGCCTTCTGCTCACCGTACCCTTGCTCTCCACTTGCATCAGTCCCCGCTGGCACATGAGCATCGGCTTCGCTTTGCTTGTTTGGACGCAAAATGTGGCTTGAAGATTCAGTTCGCTTGGAGAAAAAAAAAAAAAAAAAAGAATTAAAAAACCCTGATCCAGGAGCTCTTGGAGGGGAACAGAACTGGGATGCAGCCAACGCTCGTTCCTCACCACGCCCTTGCAAAGATGGGAACCGGGGCATTTGTGCTTTAGAGCAGACTAGCCTATTTTGGGAAGAGGCAAAGGGAAACCATGACAAAAGCTGATACGGAAAAGTGGATACGAAGCAAGCTGATGACATTCACTTGGTGCAAGGGAGATAAGCCCCAGTGCCAGCACGTGCCAGCCAGCGCCAATTCAGCAGCTTCCAAAGCAGGTGAGGATGCTCTGAGCACCTGCTGAGGAGGGTATGCCCACGCTGGGCACATCCTGGGCATCCTGCAGATGAGAGGGATCTTGTTCAAGGATGCTCCTGGCTCCGGAGGCTAATGAGAGAGGGAAAAGTGTCTGCTGCTGAGTCCAGAAAAAGCAATTTCTAAGGGATGAGAAAGAGGAGGACTTTGTGACTGAGCTGCTGCAGTGTCTGGGAACTGGGTTCCTGGGATATGGGAACTATGCATCAGACAGCTGGGGACAGGGACTGTGATTCATCCCGGATATTTTGGAAGCAGAGAAAGGGCACAGGGAGCCAAGGCGGTTAAGTAGGGATATAAGGAGGAGAATAAGCAATGGGCTCAAGGCTTTGCAAACTATAAACACTGTGATGGAGGAGCTTTGTATTCAAAATAAGCAAAGGCAAATTAAAGGAGGGAACCAGAGGAAGGGAAGGGCGGCAGGGAGCAGAAGGAGAGCGAGCAGAGATCTGTGACCGATGCCAGGTGAAGAGAAAGCTCTTGCCGCGTTCTTGCTGGAGACGCACAGGAAGCAGAAGCCCGAGAAAGTGTGGGACACAAAGTGAGGGACAGCAGAGCTGGCATCAAAAAGAGGGGTCCCCACGAGAGTCCTGGGATGCCTTTCAGAGCTTCCAAGCAGAAGTGAAAGAACTGGGAGAAGTGAAAGGAAGCAGAAGTGAAAGGAAGACTGGGACAAGGGCTATGCCCCGGGAGCCAATTCGAGAAGCTCGGTCTCAACTCCTGGCTGGGTTTGTGCCAAAGCTCAGCTGGAACACAGCACAGTCACCTGAAATTACTCAGTGTCCACATCCACTACAAATTCCTTGACGTGCTGATCCCAGCAGGCATGAAGGAAGGACAGAACTCCCCCTTCCCAACCTTCCTACAGGCTGGGAGCCCCATGAACCCACGCAAAGCAAGACAGAGAGCAGTCCTACAGGGAAAAGAGCCTACAGCCATCTCCTGCTCAGAGAGGACAAGCCAGTTTTTTTTAATCAGGGGCCATGCTAGAACCAGGTTCCTGAAGCAAAATTCCCAAAACCACATGTGCCAACAGGTGGCTCTGTGCTGAGCAGGGAGACTTGCTCCTTGCCTCCATCTGAACTGGACGAAATCAAGGTTGCCTACAAGCCTCACCATAAGCAGATACTCCCCTTCGGCCTATGAGGAGAAGAAAAAAGAAGGATGCATATGGAGGCATCCAGCTTACCCAGCATTCAGGATAAAGGTCACTCTCATGGTGTTCTCTCCAGGTGGAGAGAAACCTGCTCCAACAAGACCTGTTTTCCACTCCCTTGGCAACCTCAGGTGTGTTAGATGGCTTGAAGAAGCTTCCAAACTCTGCATCCTTATCCCTGGGTATAACAAACACCATTAGTCCGTTTGCCTCTCTTTACTCCAGATCCCACCCAGCTCCATTCAGAGCCCTCCACAGGGACTCATACGTTCCGTATATCACAGTTTATCTTTGGGGGGAGAAGAGCACGAACAACATAAGTGGCTTCTGTAGATGCAGGAGGCACTAGCAACTCCTGGCAGTGCTGCGAAGCCTGGGAAAGTTTCATCCAGCCAAGATGCTAATCAGCGCTGCAGCACACTGCTGAGTCAGCAAAACAGAAGCACAGGACTGATTTGCAGGAAGCAAAGTGCCAGATGCCTTCACACGTACTCTGCTTTCACCCAGGCCAACAGGTTCCAGGACTGCTGCGACACATTCCTCTGGGGTCCCCAAGCTCCAGCACCATCCCACAGCAGCCTCATCCCCCCGGGCTTGGGTCCATTCAATCAGTCAGCCCTGCAAGCCCCCCCCAAGTCTTTTTGATGGACCTGTATTGATCTGCCCCAGCTCTTAGGTTTCTATCTCCGTTTATCAGGCCGTCACATTCATTTAATCCCATCTCAGCCCTCCTCAAAGTAAGGAGATAAGAGGCAGGCTGGAAAGGCTGATAAAAGGGAACTGAACAAATCCATTAATGCTGTTTCTGTGCCAGGAATTACAAACCCCAGCCCTTGTTAATTATACTTGCCAGCCAGAGACCCAAGACAGCAACGCTAAAGAAGGAGCTCAAGCGCACTAATAACTTGTCCTGAGAGAAAAAAAAACAACACCTGGAGGACCAGGACTCTTCGGTGCTCACGCCACATGCGGCATTGACTTTTTCGGGTGCAGAGGGAGGTCGAAGCAGGATGCTCAAACCCGAGCAGATCCAGCATCAATTCCACAAAAGCCTAAACCCGTGCAACTGCTGGCTGGCCCAGCCCTGCCCTCTTGGCTGGATGTCTGCCCTGGCCCACGCACCCATCACACCCTGCACCAAACCATTTCAGCAAGCTAAACCAGCAAAAAACCAATTTACTTCGGCTTCCATGTGGTTCGGGAAAAGCTTTATTCCAGAAAGGGTATATTCCGCAGAGCTGGGATGGACCTGCTCAATGACAACATGGTCTGTGCAACGGTATAAGCCGTGGCCAGGAGGTGACGGTGACAAACGAGAGCTGAAAGACAGGAGATCTGAGGAGATCTGACATGGAGAACGCACAGAGACTCTAGCAGTACTGAGCTGACGCACGTCCAGTCACAAGGGAAAACAATCGCCATGTTTCAAGATCTTTAACGTAAAAAATAAAACCACAAACCAACTCGCCAAACCACAGGAAAAGTCAGATTCAGGACATATTGTCAAGGTACTAAAATCAAAGAGCGGAGGACAACTTACCAAGTCAACTGGAACATGCTTTAATTGCAACCTTTGGAAAAAAAATCCCTTGCATAAATGGAGATTAATGGACATTTCAAGAGACGTAGTTGCTTTAGTCTAACCCCTCCCTTCTACGTTTTCCTTGGTGTGTGGCCTAATGGATGTGTCAACAATGTAAAAACCAAGAAAACCTAATAAAATAAATAAATCAAGACACTCATCCAACCAACACCCTCTTTGGAACAGCTTCAGATTCTAGTTTAATTGATATCTTCTAGAAACCAAATCCTTTCTCGGGAAATACAAACCGCAGGCACTTCAGGGAAAAAACATTGTAAGATTTGCCCAGGATCCCCCAGTTTATGGGAAGCAGGAATCCAGGTCACTGGCGAGGACCACAACACTGAGCACACTGGCGCAGAAGAGCGCAAAGCATCCCTGAGTACCTGATTTCATCCTGACCCCTAAGGTTTTCATCACTTAGTCCTTTTAACCTTTTTGAGCAGATATTTGGGCTCCTGGGCTGTTTGCTGGCCCCGCAACCAGGATTCTGCAACCCACCCCGCAGCCAGCCCCAGCACCGTGGAAGTGGCTGTTGGTTCTCTCTCCTGGAAGCGATGCCCGTTGACAAGGTGCTCCGTCTTCCTCTCATCTCCCACTTGAGCAGTCTGAGGGCTCGTTAGGAAATGGGCCTAATTATGTTTGATGGATGGGGGCTGGGGACTATTACTCATCTCTGTGCAGCAGACAGACCATGAAGGATACTTCACCAAAGAATTCTGCTGCAAATGCTGCAACCGCACAGCATGTTCCCGGCCTGACTCCACAGACCCAGACCCCCTACCTTCCCTGAGGCTTCAAAATGCCATGTGGTGGGGAGGGCAAACATCAAATTAGTGTCCTGACGTCCAAAATGAGATGAGGACCTTGATGTGGCAGCAACTGCAGGGCCACAGAGTAAGACGTTGCTGGAGACAACCCAGGCTGTGGAGCAGGAGCAAATGACACAAACACAGGAGCCAAAAGAACACAGAGGCTGCTGCACAGAGGAGGAAAAAACAGGTCTTTGAAAGGCCGCCCAATTCCTGTTCCACTGTGAATACTTAGAAAGGATCTATGGGTTCTTCTCACCTGATGGAGCATCTCACACCTCTGCTCCCACCTCAGTACAACTGCCTGCAATGCTGCCTTGTGACCAAGGCTGGGCACCATCGGGGATAATAACCCCCGTCCAGCACTGGTTTCTTTTCCTTCTGAACCAATCCAGAAACCATGTAGCCTCCAAACACTTACTGTTGTTCTGGGGCCACTGGCAGAAGCCTTAGGGCAGAAATAGGAGGTTTAAGTGGGAACTGTTGCAGAACGAGAAGTTCATGGGCCAGGCTGGTTTTTGATCCCATTGATAGTCCTCCCTGGACTGGTCCTTGCTTTAAGGTGGTTGGTTGGCTGGAAAAAATCTTTGGGTTTTCACAAAGGCACATAAGGGGCGTAGACAACAGGAAATCACAAAACTGAGTCCAAAAGTTTAAGCCCATGAACTTATTTTTCCCCTCCAAGAAAGAAGAGGATTATCCTAATTAGCATCCTTTTCTACATTCTCTGTCCCACCTTCTCTGGTGGTGGGAGAGAACATCCCACCCAGGGGGATGTTCAAACATACAAGCCTTTGCTCAACAATTTAGTCTTCGCAAGTGGGCATGAAGGGCGCAAAATAGTGAAAGAAAGCAACAGAGACACCCCAGACGACAACAGAATAAACCCTAGGCCTCTCAATTCCCAACCAGTGTTCAAGCTGAAACCAAACAACTTCTCTAAGCTCTTTGTACGTGTATCCACCTCAACAACTTGGAGATCAACTAGCAGGAGACATTACAGCTTTTTATACGACGGCAAGGAGAGGTACAAGAGAACAGGATAATTTCATTTCAGTTCTGTTGGCTGCAGGCGGATTAGCTCAGATGCCAGAACACAACGTGCTCAGGCAGCGCCTGCGAAGGAAATAATTCTGTCCTGGGTAAGGGGAACAAAATTAAATAGGATCAGCCAGATCAGTTCCTCAAACTGGTTTTCCGCAACCGCACAAATAGCTGCACTGGTGAGGCCCCACCTCAAGTGCTGTGTTCAGTTTTGGGTGTCACAGCACAGGAGGGACATTGAGGGGCTGGAGCGTGTCCAGAGAAGGGCAATGGAGCTGGTGAGGGGTCTGGAGAACAAGTCTTGTGAGGAGCGGCTGAGGGAGTTGGGATTGTTTAGCCTGGAGAAGAGAAGGTTGAGGGGAGACCTTCTCACTCTCTACCGCTCCCTGAAAGGAGGTTATAGCCAGGTGGGGTCAATCTCTTCCCCCAAGGAACAAGCGATAGGACAAGAGGAAATGGCATCAAGTTGTGCCAGGGGAGGTTTAGGTTGGATATTAGGAAAAACTTCTTTACCGAAAGGGTTCTCAAGCATTGGAAGAGGCTGCCCAGGGAGGTGGTGGAGTCGCCGTCCCTGGAGGTATTTAAAAGCCGGGCAGACGTGGTACTGAGGGACATGGGTTAGGGGTGGTTTTGGCATAGGTTTATGGTTGGACTCGATGATCTTGAAGGTCTCTTCCAACCCAGGTGACTCTGTGATTCTATGATTGGTGCAAAGGGGAGAAGGGTACGGGGCAGTGGAGGCAGCTCACGGGAAAATCTGTTCAAGGGAAGTGATGCTTAACCAGACGGGAGGGGAAGGAGGGTGTGAAGCATTCCTTACCCAGGCTGCAGTCAGGAAAATCACCTCCTGCTTTAGCTCTCCCACACTAGGTCATCTGGGACCAAGACCCTGCGGGCAAACACAGAGGACTGAGCTCCTCCCTGCCAAACAGCACTTCTGTCTCACCCTTTGCCTTGTGGTAGGTGCCACAATTCCTGCTAAACACCATCCCACTTAACCATCCATCAGCACTTACCGGGCCTTATCGCATCTTAATCCACTGTCATCCCATCCTTCACAGGGAAAAAAATGGGATGAAGCTGCAGCAGAGTCTGCAGAGCGAGATAAATCCGCCTTCTGTGACCCATCCCCATGGCGAGACTGCACGCCGGGGTGGCCCAAGCAGGCTGAAGTACCCACCAAAGCCGCTTGGTGCAGCCGGAGGGTGATGCCCATTCCAGCCAGGACCTGTCAGGGCACCCTGCCCTGAGCCGCGGCACCCTCAGCACCCATCCCTCCTGCGCTCTCGCAGGCTCGTAACCCCCTCTCGTGGCAAACACACAGCTCACTGCTCCCTGACCCCACAACCGGAACGATTTTTCCAGCTCTGGATCCCACTCCAGCTTTCCAGAACCCTTCAGAGGCTCTGACGACGAAGCACATGAATATTGATGATTTGCAGAAATGCAGCAGAAAAAGCAGCTGCAGGGAGACAGACTCTCCAGAGCCAAGTTCAGCAAATGCTGCCTGGTGCGGAACACCTCCTGCGGAAAGGAGACAGGAGAGGGGGAAAACCCAGAGCTTTTGTGGGGAGAAAAGGATCGAACTTTTCAATAGCACATAAAGAGCCACGATTCCACCTTTAACCAAGAAAGGGCACCCCATTGCTTTAAATTAAGCTTTGGAAAAGTCTTCATCTGCTCTTAAAAGCAACTGACCCTATGAAATAGCAGTTTTACAGCCGGGCAGAGTTGCGCTGCTTGAGCATTTGTGCCAGCAATCCTGCCTTGTAGGTCAAAACTAGCACAAAAAGGCTCTGGCCACCTCTCCCTGACTCACTTTAGGTTGGCTTTCAGGGATTTGTTTAAAGCAAGGTTATATTCTTAATGCTTCCATAGAGCCACCTGCGCATTTTAACATGGAATCTCTCCTGCACTGCTTTGTTGCAGAGAGGCCCTTATGGACTGGTGTCCTACAGATCCTACATCTCTCCTTGCACATCAATAACCACAGCTCCTTCCCATACCTGTTGCAGCCCCTGCACTGTGGCACTGCCAGATCTCTCACCTTTCCAACAGAAATACTCCCTCCAGGTACTGCCTGCTCTTCCCTGTGATGCCCCTCATCCCCCCATATCCGCTCCCCACGCAGGAACCGGCGCTTACTGCAGCTGGCTTTGGAACTGTGTGTGCCAACATGCCAAGAGAGCTCCCACCCCAGCAGCTGGCCAACCACCTAAGAGCCCTTAGGAGAGAGCACAAATTTGGGTATTAACCAAACCAGCCACCCCTACGAAACTCACAGGAATTCGGTGCTTTTGAGACATTTCCTCCCTGCCAAACGCTGCTGAAATTAGCCAAGGGATTTGACTGTCGTTAGCAGAGGGAAGGAGCACACGTACCGACACACGCAGATGCAATCTTGTGTGAGTATCAAGCCAGCCTAGAAAGCAAGTGTATTAATCCCTGCTGAGAAGGGATACGATGGTAGAAGGGGAGAAACAAAGGGGCAGGAAGTTTTCCAGTTCAGGAAGGGGAGTGTCAAGGCTCATTGCAAAGACTGCAATCTCCTCACTTCCCTACCAGTACAGTGAGTTCTGGTAGCGCAGCTCACGTTCAGGCTCCAAGACCCCAGCCAAAGCCCATTCGCTTTCTTCTGGACTTTTCACATCCAGGGGATTGCCAAGGTTTACTTGGAAAAAGCTGATGGCTGCTCTCAGGGCTGCTATTCCTTCACCCTCCAACAGCACAAGCAGAGCTGCCAGCAGCTGTTCGAGCACAGCAAAAAGCCAGAAGGGATGGTTTGTCCTGTTTAAGCACCCTATAGCTCACATATGATATTTATTAGGGCTGCTGAACCAAAGCGGGTTCACTCACTCTCCCCTGGGCTGTTGGGAAGGAAGAGGGAAGTGACATCTTTCCATCTCAAAAGTAGTGTAATTTTCTGGGGGCAATACCGCTTTTTCCCTTGCCTCTTTTCCCACCCATTTGCATGGGATCATGTCCACAGCTGCCTCTTTCACCAAAGGGCTGAGCCAGTCTTTAAGTCACAGCGATATCGGCCAAGCGCGTGCTCTGCGGTGGAGCTGAACGCAAGCGAGTGGCGCAGGAATGCTGCAGTCACTGCACTGGCATGATCCACCCCCCCCCCCCCACCCAGGCACCTCTGAGCAACCCGGAGTGGCACAGAAATGACACCGTCTGGCTACAAATCCCAAGGGGACAAAGGGAGGACCCCCATCAGATGGCCAAGGTCCTGGACGCACACAGGAGTAGCTCTCACTCAAGGGAGGAATGGGCAACTGCCTCCGATACTCATTTTTTTAAGGCATATGTTGAGCCTTCCAGAACAAAGGCAGGATGAAAAACTGGCACACCATCACACCGAGAGGCAGGGGAAAACCGGGGATGGCTCTAATTTTGCAAAACCTCATCAACTGCTGCAGTACAGGCTGCTCCAAGTTTAGATGACATTGCATCAGTCCTCTCTACCTTCAAGTCAGGAGGAGAAAGAAAAAAAAACCCCAAAAATCCAAACCAAAACATTTACTCCAGTCTGCAAAAAATCAGAAGCCATGAAGGGCTTTGGATAAAACTAGCACTGAAATTTTATTTTTTCAAAACTAAATGAAATGGCAGGGGTTTTTTTTCTTACAAGTCCATATTTCCAGCGGGGTGCTGAGGCGGATGGCAGGAGCGAAGGAAATGACATGAGTGACCCACCCTGCTTATCTTCAGCGGTACCTGCTTGTCCCGAAGTTACAGGCTTAACAACCAACTCACACCTAGAAGGGGTCAGGAGAGAGGCAATTCAAAGCAGCCCCCTCGTTCAGGTGCCACAGGAAGGAAGGTGAACAACAGGATGCTAAGAAGCAACTGGTTCCAAAATTCAACACAAATTCAGCGCTCCAAAAAGCAGCGTACTCGTGGATGGTGCTGCAGAGCCCTCCTCCCGAGGAGGAGTATCAGGAGAGGGACAGGACGCTGCCACCTCTCCGCTAGCCCTGGAGCAATATCCAGCCTCGAGAAGGGCAGTCCCCTGGGTGACTGCATGGAATAAACCATGGTGGAGGCAAGGTAAGGTCCAAAACTGACTAACAGAAGAACATGCTTCGGCTTTCTGAGCCTCAGCACCCACTACTGAAAGCAGCCATGTGTCAGTCACGGGCCACACTCACAATTAACAAGCTAAACAAAGCCATCTGTGACCCTCAAAAATCAACAGATGTTGTTCCTCTGACTCACGCAGGCAGAGGAGGCACGAGGACAAACAGAGACCACAGCAAAGATCCCAGTTTGTTCGCTGTTCCCGGGTTTGCAAGCTTCCCCGCTCATTTCCAGGGCCGCTGCCGAGCCGCAAAGGCAACACTTGGCTTGGAGCAGCCAGGTTTTGGGGAGCAAAACACCGCTCACCTGCAATCCAACAAACACGTTGTGCCAGCCACCAAGGAGGGACTTGGCGTGGAGGATCAGCCCAGGTGTGTCACGGGGTGCAACTGCTCGGAGAGCGTGGGAGCCGCCTTCCGAAAAAACACCCCGTGCCATCACCGTGTGCCACCGAGGCTCCAGCCACACGTAAGAGAGAGACACGGGGATGAGCAAGAGTCTTACAGCACAGGCACGCAAGAACACCCAGGGCGCACACGTGTGCATTTCGACACACATCCACTGCGGGAGAGGGCAGAGGCCGCCCCAGTCTGCCAGTGGGAGTCACAGTACTGGGATGCCAAAGCAGGTCCCAGCAGCAAACCTAAAAGGAAAGCCCCTAGGGGCAAACGGGAACACGCGCCGCACTGGCGAGTGGGGCAGAGATCAAATCACTGACGGGAAAAGGCACCAAAATAGAAGTTTTGGAAGGTTCCAAAACTATTTATGAGGTGGAGCCAAATTCGACTAATAGCTTCAGCCAAAATCGAGAAAAATAATTAGAAAAACATTGAAACGTGTCATTTTTTTAGTTCTTCTTTTCTTTTTTTTTTTTCCCCCCTGAAACATTTTACTTCGGAAACGATGAAACATTTTAGTCGCAGCAGGATCTTGGAGCCTTTGTCCCACTGAAACAGGAATGTTTATTCGGTTTGTCACTTACTGACTGAGTTAAATGTCAGGAGGAAATCTGAGTGTTGCTTTTTCATGTAAAAATAAAAATCAAAAACGTTCAGAAGATTTTTATCCGGCGGTACAGGGCATTAGAAGAGGCCAGCTAAAGGGCTGAAGGCAACCACCTTTCCTGTCCAGGTCCTCAACTCCCCTGAAGTCCCAGCAGAGGGCTGAGCCACTGGGGATCAGACAGCTTGTACGGAGAAGTGACAGGGTGACCTCGGGTGACAGGGGAGGTTAGAAGAGAAGGGTTGCTCTTGGGAGCCCCTACCAACCCAAGGAGCTGCCCCAAAATGGCCCTGGGAACAGCAAGGGTGGTGAAGCCTAGGAGGGACAGCAAAGGCTGGTGTGAATAGCCCATCGGAGGTCCCAGAATGGGAGAACTGGGACCCTCCCCTGCTTCCGTGCCCAGGGGCGCTAGGGAAAGCCACATCCTGCCTCTTCTGTCACGCAGAGCAGCCTCTGCCAAGAAATCAGCCTCTCCTGTGACTGGTGCCTTGGCTTCATCTTATTTTAGGGTCTGATGAAAAGGCTTGGGGTCTTCTCCAAGCTTTACTAATGAAGGGCTGAGTGCCACAGCCAAAAGACTTGGGATCCCACACTGCTCCCTTGCTCCCACCGCTCTCACATGAGCCCAGACATCTTGTGTCTTTCCTTCCCTTACTCCCTCCTCTGTTAGAAATCCCTGCCCACACACCACGTAGGTTTTGCAGATCCAAGGGCTCGCCACGATGGTTTATTACCGCAGTTTCGGGAATGATCCTTCCTGCCATAGGTGGTACGATATCCACAACAGACCCTGAACTCCCGTCCGCTTCCAGTGCGCTGACAGTTTGTCCCAAAAACCACACAGGCCTTGCCCAGATAATGACCTTTAACTATTCTATCCATGGGCCAAACGCTAAGTCAGCGCTCGGAGCGGCTCTCAAACTAGCCAAGACGGAACTACGGCAAGAGGTATTTTTCTAAATGCCATTACACAATTGCCTGCCCAAAGCCTGGCTCAGCCATTTACAAGCATTTGAGGAGCACACCCCGTTTCCAAAGTGTCCCACCACAGGTCTTCATGGCACAGTGGCTTTTGGGGTCTTGGTGTGGGGTACGGAGACCCCAGCATGTGTCCACATGAACCGCCAGCTGCTGGGAGGAAACCGAGACCTGGTGATTATAGCAGGGAGGGAATTGGGAGCTGGGGCATGAAACTAGAGAGGGGAAACATTTAAGCTTTAATCTTGGAAACAGCTTCCTGATAGCAGATTTATGAGCAGTGGGAATAGTCTCCTTTGCAGAAGGCTGGAAGCTCTGTTGCACCAGGCTTTGAAAACAAGACCGGATAAAAGAGTAAGACAATAGAAATGGATTTTGCTTTGACCAGAAGATGGATAGGACCCAATGGTTCACTTCCAGCTCTAGCTCCCCTGCCCATACATCAGCAGCAAAGCTCGCACCTGCCTTCTGTGCCATTTGCCTATTTACATGATTAACCAGCAAAGGCTCCCAGAACACCACTGCACTCCTATGAAAGGCATCCAAACAAATGGGACCAGCCCAAACTTCTACCCCCGCTCTCACCCCACTACAGCTGCGGAGGTGACCTCTTGGGGCTGCTACAGAACCTCTTTTTTCAGCTAACGCCTGGGTGTAGTAGCCCAAACCAGGGGCTTGACACATCCGACTTTTGTGCAGGAGCCCGTGGAAGGGGTATTTTCATTAATACATGTGTCCTGTTTAACTTGGACATCGAAGGAGCTGAACTTTCTCTGACTTAGTTCTCCCTGTGTATATATCACACTTTCCTGTAGTCAACCTTTCCTTTTTTCCTGACTTGTCCTTTCCCAGCGTGTTCTCGGGTATTGGTTTTCTTCAAATCAGCTTTAGTGCTGCTGAAGGATGTTGGAAGTGACAGCTCTGGCGATCCAAGCGCTACGCTATGCTCGCCCACGGAAGCTCAGGCAGCCACAATGCGGGCTTCCCAGCTCCTCGCTCCCCTGGCCCCGCTTCCAACCTCAGTGTGACCCCATTACATCAAGGGGTAAAAAAGCTAAAGCAGCCAACAAGAGCAGCTCCTCTCCGCACCGAGCGGAGATTATCCCGACTTCCTCAGTATCCATCCTCCAGCAGCCACAGGTGAACATCAAGGCCACGTGCAGCCACATCCCCATCACACCAGGCAGGAGCAGCCACGTGGATGTGCAACGCACACGCTGCAGCCGGCTCCGATTCAGCGCCCAAGGGGCTGCGGCAGGTCTGGCAATCCCAGGGGGCCCCCTGCTCCGCTCTCAGACCCTTCTCCAGGGTCCGTTGGGAAGTTTGCCCAAGGCTCAGCCTCATAAAACCGCCCAGCCAGTGCCCCGAAAAGGGATTAGATGCAAAAGTCTGTGACCTCAGCTGAGTAGAGTGAGTCAAAAGCACTCTCACTCCAGGCTCTCTGCCCCAGGAAAACATCAGTGAAATCATTTCATTAATCCCCAGGGCCTCATTTCCTCCCTCCCTTCCCTCAGCCAAGCTGAAGCTTAAAATAGTATTTTGCGTTCCTCATATTTCACTCCGAAAACTAATTAATACCCAATCAGCCAAAAGCTCTTCTCACATCAGCCTCGCTTGATCATGCAACCTGCCCACCCTTGGCAACGGCAACAGCATTTTACGGGGCTCCCAGATGTTCCCAAAAGACATTTCTGATGGAGCATCTGGAGAGAACAGCACTAAGGCAACAGAAAACAGGAAAAGAGTGAAATTAAAGCCCCACGTGCAGCCTAAGTCTGTCCCACATGCGCACACAACTCTTACGTGCCCATAAACAAACTCGCTCTGCGGCGAGTGCCTGACACCACAGGTACGGCTGCTCTTCACCAGCTTCCAGCAGCCCCTAAAGGCAAAGTTACCTTCTGCCTCCCCTCGCTGGTACCTGTGCTACAACACAGGGCTGAAACCGCGCCCCAGCCTGCTTTCCAGTGCCCTCGGAAACAAAGAGGCAATTTTTAATTCGGATAAAAGAGCCGGGCAAAGCCCTCAGATTCAGCACAGCGCAGGAGACAGGGAAAAAAGATGGATCAGAGGCTTTTCTTTATTTGGACTTCAAAGCTATTTCTCATCCTCTTGGTAGCCCAGGCCAAGCATGAGTCAAATGACAAGGCTGTGGGGATGATGGAGCGTAACCGCAAAGGAAGGGATGCAAGTCTTGAGCTGGAAAGGAAACCTCATCCAGGAGAGGGCCGAACACATCACCCCATGAGACAGCAAGCCCTTTGCTACAAGATCAGTCTTGCTCGAGGCCCACGTACACCCGGCACAGTCCAAGAGAATCACTGGCTGTTTCTGGCATGCACAGGCTACGGACCAGGAGAGGCTTTAACAAGTGTCCCAAACACACGGGGAGGACATGGCAGCTCCGGAGGAGGGAGCAGAAGTCCGCACGTGCCATCTCGCACCCAACACCCCACACTGGACCTGTTAGTTTGTTTTCCAGGCTGACTTCCCACTCGCAGACCAAACGCAGGGACAGACTTTGCGCTCCAGCCAGCCTCACTAGCGCCAGCCCTTTTGCTCGCTGCATTAGCAGGGCAGCCTCGTTAACACAACCGTTAGGAACGTGGGGCAGCACCTCAGATCTGGAGTTAGTTTTTTTGCCAGCTACAAGCCAGTTGTCAGAAGACAACCCTGGTCCCAAGAGACAAGGTGGCTCCTCTGTCCATCCTGCGGCCAGCAGGAGGAAGGTGCCATGGCACACAGCAAAGACCAGTTCTTCCCATGGGCCACCAGCGGTGGAAACACAAAGCCCTCCCACGCCCCAGTTGGGTTGAGCTTGGCAATGTTTCCACGGGACAAAATGGAAAATCCTGTTGCCCGAGCAGCCGCAACAGAACCCTGCCCATGGGACAGCTTGGAGGCAGATTTACAGCCCTGGGCAAGGGGAGATGGCTCATCCCCTCCATTCAGGCTGAGCACCTAGCAACCAGGCCTCACATTTTCTGCTTAAAAAAAGAGCCCTGAACATTTATGAAATAAGCCCATGGGAAGCACCCTGCATAGCTCCTTCTCCTCCAGCTGGCAGCCAGGAAGAGGCAGGAGAGCCGGACCCTCTCCCCCAAACCACTGAACCCCATGGAAGCCAGGAGACCAAGGCCCAGGGGGCGGTTTTTCCCTGTCCCTCGAGCCACAATGGGACAGCAGCTGGCGTTAGTCCCTGCAAACACTGGGTCCCCAAAAATAAGCCCTGAAGAGCCCCAACGCGGGGTGGCGCCTCTCCCACGTGCACGGGCCACACACCAGCCCCTGCTCCCCCCCGGTGCAGCGTGGTCGCACTCCCCCAGCAGATAGACCCCGTCCCGTCCTCCCCAAAGCAAGCCCAGAGCTTCCCACAGCCTGAAGGACGCGGCTATCACCGGCGCCACCACCCCTCACGGAGCCCGGCCGGGCGCCGACAGCACACCACGATGTTCCCCGGCCCGCTCCTCCCGCCGCTGTGAGGCCGCCTGCCCGCAGCCCGGCCTTTTATACCCGTCCCGCCCGCGCGCCGCCGTCCCGCTCCTACGTCATCACGGCGTGCGGCAGCATGGCGGCGGCGGTTGTGGCGGCCGGGGTGGCGCCGGTCCGCGCCCGGTGAGTGCGGGCCCAGGGCCACCCTCTCCCCCTCCGGTACGTGCCACGCTCCCCCACCAGCCTCCCCGGTGCATTCCAGGCCCCCCATAACCCCCCGGTATGTGCTCGGCCCCCCCATAACCCTCTAGCACGTGCCAGGCCCACCATAACCCCCCGATATGTGCCCAGCCCCCCCATAACCCTCCCAATACGTGCTCGGGCCCCCCATAACCCTCCAGGACG
>VZTS01017061.1:108293-124278 GCA_013400795.1 Pluvianellus socialis | reverse complement strand
TATTTTATTTTATTTTATTTTATTTTATTTTATTTCATTCTGTTCTGTTCTCTTCTGTTCTCTTCTGTTCTATTTTAATATTTTATTCTTTTTCTTTTTTCATTGTATTACAGAAGTATCTTTGTTAAAGAAATAAGTAGTCCAGAGCATCTCTTCGCTGGCTCTTACCCTTTTATGGGGGTAAGGAGCCTATGAGGACAGGCTGCGAGAGTTGAGGGTGGTAACAAATTAAATGTAAAATAAACAGACATCCATTTTCTTCAGAAGTCGACCAGGACATAATGTTACTCAGCCTGGAGAAGAGAAGGCTCCGGGGAGACCTTAGAGCCCCTTCCAGTCCCTAAAGGGGCTCCAGAGAAGATCTGGAGGGACTCTGGATCCAGGAGTAGAGCCATAGGAGGAGGGGGAATGGTTTTACACCGGAAGAGGGGAGATTTAGATGGGATATTGGGAATAAATTGTTGCCTGTGAGGGTGGTGAGCCCCTGGCCGGGGTTGCCCAGAGCAGCTGTGGCTGCCCCATCCCTGGAGGTTCAAGGCCAGGTTGGACGGGGCTTGGAGCAACCTAGTCTACTGGGAGGTGTCCCTGCCCATGGGTGGACATGGCAGGGGGGTGGAAGTGGATGGTCTTTAAGGTCCCTTCCAACCAAAACCAGTCTGTGATTTTAAAAAATAAGTCATTTTATGGTAGCTGCAATTTTATATTCGTATTTTTTTCCAGCAGTAATTATCACAGATTTGCAGTATTGATACAGAACTTCCAAGTCTACAAAACTGGCCTCTGTTTTGGGGTTCATCAGAAATCTGTAACTCAGGGTATGGTTGTGGAAAGGAAGGGTTTCTGAAGAGGTGAGGCAGGAGATCATGGAAACTGGTCACGGCCCCGTGGTATCGTATTGCTTCCTGCCTTCCTTGTAATGCCAGATGACGCTGGGGGCTTGGAGTTAGAGGTGCCCCCCAGGAAACCTCTGAAGATGTGTATCTCCTCGCTTCCCAGCGTTCAAAATGTTTCTCGTCTCAGATTGCCTGTGCACAGCTCCGAGTCTATCTCACCCCGCGTTTAAAGGTTTTGACTTCTTTGTGGTAGTAACTGGAGATAAAACCCAGGGAGTGAAAAATTTTGTAGTCAGTAACAAGTTGAAATGCACACGTCTCGCTTTGCGTGACTGTAGGGTGATTTTTGCCCGCTTTTCTCTGGCGATTTTTAAAGGCGATTATCCAAAAATTTGGATTTCAAGTTTGTTATAAGTAAGCATGAAAATCCCTTCTGCCTTCTCATCTGAAATTATTGAAAGTAGACAGACTGCAGAGAAAATCTTGCAAAATTAAAGTTTTGGGCTGATATCCTTCTCACGTTGCTTCCAGTGCTCAGCAGAGATCATGAAAAGAATCTTATTTTATTCCATTATTCGCCCATCTTCAGAAAGATACGGAAAGAAGCAACGTGTATGGCTCTGTTTTTAATTCAGCGCTAGACCAGATAATGGTGGGGGAGTCTAATGGTTTTTAAACTGATTAATGCTACCTTATTTGAGACTGAAATTAAACAAAACATTCCTGGGGGTTTTAGTTACTGGGGGTGCTGGAGGAAAATAAATACTTAGGATTGCAATGGATGATCTGTAGGGAAGATAAAGTCCTCAATTAAATTTAGCGAGCAAGATTATTCTTTCCCTGAGAATTATTTTACCCCTTCAGGAAATATTTGTTCTCTGTGTTTAGCTTATTATATTATGTAAGATGATTAGCTGAAATTGGAGTTTGTTTCCTATAGAGTTAAGAGCCAGAATCCTGAATGACAGTATCTGGGAATGCAAAGATCGCGTTAAAATGGATTCGTAACAAGGACGTCAGAAACCTTCCCGTAAAGACGTAAGAACTAGAGTGAAACGGGACTTCACCGCTGCTGCGCTCTCAGGAACTGAGATTTCTGGGTTCCTTGGACCTGGTCTCTCCCGACAGAGCCAGCCTGAAGCAGTCGGATCCCTGGCAATAGGTGGCACACGAAGATCTGATAGATGTTCGTGCCTGTGCCATTTTGCTTTTGCTTTTTGTCTAATTTCCAATTCCTTGTGGATGTTAAATATCGGCGACTGCGGTAGCTGCGTGAGTCAGGCTTTTCTCTGCATTTGAATACTGACATCAGAAGGCAGCCAAGTGTCCTGCTGCTCGGAGCTGAAAGTTTTCTGACAACTTTAATCTATGGAAATTAGATGACAATAGGAATGAAGCTTCTCTGCTAATGTCTCATTTAGTTTCCAAGGCACGCTATGCTGGAATTTGTAGAATTCCTATAAAAACCTTTGAACACATTTTACCTTTGCTGGTATTGTATTAGTCAAGAAGAAAAACTTCACTCATTTTGATCACTAAGATAAAAAAACCTCCTAGAATACCAAGATTGCGTCTTGCATCTTTTCGATAAAATTATTTGTAGCTTTTCCTTATAAGTTACAGTTCGGTGCAATTAAAAAGACACAGTGTCCAACAGGTTCAGGCAATATGTTAGTGTTAGTTGGGCAGAATGTCTTGGTCGGCCTTATTAAAAATGAACCAATGCAGCTGATTTTACCACCTCCTTTTAAGTTGACTTTCCATTCTGTAGCTGTTTGCCATTAACCAAAGAAGTTTGTGTTGTTAAGATGCCAAAGGAGACTTCGGAGCAGATGATGCAAAGTCTGGACAGCCCATGAGTAAATTAGAACTTTCAAAACAGATTCAGAGAATCACTTGGGTTGGAAGAGACCTTCAAGATCATTGTGTCCAACCATAAACCTATGCCAAGACCACCCCTAACCCATGTCCCTCAGCACCACGTCTGCCCGGCTTTTAAATACCTCCAGGGACGGCGATTCCACCACCTCCCTGGGCAGCCTGTTCCAATGCTTGAGAACCCTTTCCATAAAGAAGTTTTTCCTTATATCCAACCTAAACCTCCCCTGGCACAACTTGAGGCTATTTCCTCTTGTCCTGTCGCTTGTTCCTTGGGAGAAGAGATTGACCCCACCTGGCTATNCTTCAGATGGAACGTCCTATGGTCAAGTTTCTGCCCATATTACGTCTTGTCCTATCACTGGGCACCTCTGAAAACAGCCTGGCCCCCTCCTCCCAGCACCCTCCCTCCCTTTAACTCTTTGTTAAAATTGCTGAGATCCCCCCTCAGCCTTCTCTTCTCCAGACTAAACAGACCCAACTCCCTCAGCCTTTCCTCATAAGAAAGATGCTCCAGACCCTAACCGTCTTCAGGATTCAGTCCCTCCTTCTAATTGTGTACCTGAGATAGTTCTCACCATGTTGCACAGTATCTCCTTCCTGAATATTAATGCTTAACGTGGTATTTTCAGTTTGGCTTGGAGAAAAAGCGATCTATAGAAGGAATGAGCAGGAAGAGCGTGGCTCAACAAACGCTGTACTGAATGTTGCATATTAGTCACTGAGCTTTACCAGTTAAACCCTGTCTTCCAGTGGTTTTAGATAAAGCTTAGCCTGGCACACCAGCTTGGACTTGGCTAATGTAATTGCTATTTATCAAACACATTTCTTGAAACAATTCAGTTCGTAAAATATTACAGGCTAATGATGAGCTTCCAATTGTGTATTGACTTAATTCAAGTGACCAGTAATTGTATGTCCTTTCCTTTAGTCGCATCTTTTGGATAGTCTGTCCTGAGGACACGTTAAGTGGCACTTCCATTGAAATCCCTGGCGGTTTTGCCACGTGACACGGAGCAGCAGTTACCCATAGAACAGGAATGTTTCCGTACCAGAAATGAAGTGCAATACCAAGCATCAAATTGATTTTAAATGGTGCCCTAGTTTGTTGCTTCTGCGTGAAATTTTAATGGTAAACAAGTTGTAAACAATTCTATCCCTTGATGTTTCTGAGGAAAACGTCTTTCTGAGTTTATTGATTCTTCGCAGTAGAACGGTGCTTAAAAAATAATTAATAACAAGGATCTATTAATTCCTCCATAGTGCAATTTATAATGACCTTTGCATTCCGGAAACAAATTAAGGATTCATACATCATCTTACATTTTAGAAAGTTTTTTTCATTTTTGAAAGCTTTTTTTGGAGATGCATGTTGATTGTAAATAGACCATTAAACACTTAGAAAATTCCTGACAAAGAAATTGCACGTAGGCAGGTGGAATAGTTGGGTTGAATTTAGCAGAGCAACTGAATTCAGGTGAAACGTGTACCCTGGTTCTCATTTCCCTTTACTTTGCGTTTCACGTTGTAAAACACCTACTCCAACGTAGCAGAAGCTTTTCTGCAGGCATCTTTCTGCTGGAAAGCAAACATCTCTTCTAAGAAAAATCAGGAATAATTGGAGGCTAAAGGAAAGGTGAGGTTTCCCACAGCATTGCTTGACTTCAGTTGGCATTTTAGGGATGAGAAAACTGTATTTCCAAATTTGGAACTGATGAAAGATGTATTTTTCATGTTACATATAAAAGGCAAGAGTCCAAACCCATAATTATCTGATTCCTATACAGTTGAATTTATTAGTGCTTTATTACTGTTGAATTACAGTTGATTATTATGAGTGGCTGGATAAAATGGAGGGGAATGTTGGGATGAAGGTCATGGAAATCACTTTCCTCCTCTTTGTTGTGCTGTTGGTTTCAACTGTGCGCGCTTTGGCTTCCCAAATGTAACGCAGAATTACCATTGTCCTAACAGCACTGATTTAAAGCCGAACAAAATCCTAAAAAAGTGCTGCACTGGTGTTCTGTAGAACGTGCTGCGTCTTCTGTGAGGATCATTTTATACACGTGGTGCAGCCATGGGTTAACGGGGCACCCTCAGTTTGGGATTTTTCAAGAGGAATGACTGCGTTTCTGCTTAATAGGTTATGACACGAAGGCTAATTATATACAGTATGCATCATCAATTAGTGAATAGTTAGGAAAGATCAATTGAAGGAGCATGATCCTTTCTAGGGACACACGTGAAGGGTCATGCTCACATGGGGAGAACCCTGCATGCTGTAATCTAGCGTTAATCCCTTTGCCCTAGAGTATAAATTAATAATGTATGTCACTGATCCACTTAGCAACTGTATGTTTTTAATTCATGCATTTTCTTCTCCTTCCGTGCATAATAAACTCAAACGTAAATGCGTTCCTAATTAAAACCCTCTGAACTGAAACTTTTCTTACTATATCGCTGCCAGCTAGAATGCAAAAAGAACATGTGCATGAAATATTGTCAATAAAACAATATATATTGAAATTTAGGAACATACCTTCTTATCCAGGGGTTACTTCCGCTGTGATTGTTCTGCGCGTATTCATGGTCATGCTATTTGCGTATGCTCAGGGCCACCTTTCTGCTTTTTTAGGTTTTGTGAGTGAAGTTGGGGAAGGGCTGTTGATTTTTTTTGGTGACTCTTTTTGTTGAGAACTGTTTCTTATTTCCTGTGTGGAATTTCTGCTCAGGAGCAGAGAGGGGCCGTATCATCGAATCTGTCATTGGCGTGGTCTGGGTGTGAATTTTTTTAGGTACTGACCACTTTCCTCCTAATTCGAGTGAAGTTCTTGGACCCGGGTTTCCCCAGTCCTAGCAAATCACCTTGACTACAGTGGTTACTCGGAGGTTTTATAGAGGCTTTCTTTCTTTTAGAGCATATCTTTGACAGCTTATGTTTTATTTTGAGTCTTTTTTTTTTTTCCCTGAAGCAAAGTGGATTTTTTTTTTTTTAAATTGAAAACTGTTTCTAAGATAATAAAATCCTTTCTTACCCAGTTTCCCCAAGGCTTCTGGGGAGTATCAATAATGGTCATATCAGCTTGGACCTGCAAAGTAACTATTACAGCCAGTATCTGAAATTAATTACAGGCACAGAAAGGTAACACCGGTATTTTACAGAGAAAAAATATCCCTTTAAAGCCAATAGAAGCTGTAGGGAGACCTGTGTGAAAATCAAGTTCCTCAAGTAAAATCATACTGGCTGCAGCAGAATTCATAACATCTGTAAGGTTTCCAAGTCAATTCAGTTTTTTAGCAATAATTCTTTCCAACATCATCTTTTTTTTTTCCCCCCTTAGCAGTATTTCGACTCATACACAACCTTCTTCATAAATTCTCAGGCGCAGCAGTAGTTTCTAAAATCCAAAATGTGTAAGAGTTCAAGAATCTCAGGGAGTGAATTATAAAACCCGGCAGATTTAGGTTTAACAAGAAATCTCCTGGAAATAAATCTAGTCCACCAAGTCAGTCCTTTCCTGGATTTAGAATATTTCAACGCTATAAAACTTTCACAACTCCGGAGCACCAGGAGTAGGGGATGAATTCACTGCAACAACTCTGTTGCTTTTTTTTCCGTCACGGTTCGCTCTGTTTGAAGATACCAACCAACAGTCAGTCATCGTGTCCTTTGCTGTCAAGAGGGAGGCTGAAGTTTTTTTGCTTTTGTGGTGCAGGTTGTAATAGAGGAGACAATGCATCACTGAGGAGCTGCGATTTACCGACGATATACCCTCCCCTGTTGGAACGGCATTCCTGGTAAACACAGAATCATAGAATGGTTTAGGTTGGAAGAGACCTTGCAGATCATCGAGTTCCAAACCCCCTGCCATAGGCAGGGACACCTCCCACTAGACCAGCTTGCCCAAGGCCACATCCAGCCTGGCCTTCAACACCTCCAGGGATGGGGCCTCAACAACCTCTCTGGGCAACCTGTTCCAGTGCCTCACCATCCTCAAAGGAAAAAATTTCTTTCTCATGTTTCATCCAAACCTGCCCTCTTCCAGTTTAAAGCCATTCCCCCTCGTCCTATCGCTACATGCCCTAGGAAAAAGTCCTTCCCCTGCTCTCCTGTAGCCCCTTTAGGTACTGGAAGGCCGCCATAAGATCTCCCCGGTGCCTTCTCTTGTCCAGGCTGAACAGCCCCAACTCTTTCAGCCTCTCCTCATAGGAGAGGTGCTCCAGCCCTCGGACCATCCTCGTGGCTCCCCTCTGGACAAGCTCCAGCAGGTCCGTGTCCTTCTTCTGCTGGGGACTCCAGAGCTGGATGCAGCCCCAACTCTTTCAGTCTCTCCTCATAGGAGAGGGGAGAGCAGAACCTCTGCTTCAGAACGTGAGATCAGCGTAAACACTGCGCCAAGGGCAAAAAGGACTGTCTGCAAGTTGCCCATTTAGTCTAAGCTGGCTACGCACATTCCCTTCATCTTGAACAGATAAACCTTCCCACATGGCAAGCTTCCCATCTATTTTGGGACAGGATTAATCACCCTTTCATGGTACCCGTATCGCTGACCACAGAGGAAGCTTGGACTATCAGCCATCTAGTAAAAGCTGAAGTTAGATGAGACCAGTCCCACCATAACTGATTTATCCGGACTCACAAAATATTCATGAAGCAGAAGCAAAATGCCTGAATTAGCAGCCAGGCCTGTTACGCTACAGTTTTTCTTTAATCTGACTCTAAGGGGGTTGTATTTCTCACATTATCCTACCGACGCACTGGAACTGGAAGAATGGCAAGGATTAATACGGGTTAACCTTATTCCCCACCTATCAGTGGGGTTTTTCCCAACGTGAAGCTTAATTTCTTTCTAAAACCTGGAGGGTTTATTTCAGACCATCTCCTGGCTTAAAAATGGTAGCAGCCTGGCTTTTTTGCATGATAGGCGCTTTTTGGGGCTGTAAGTTTACACTTGAGAGAACAGAGAAATTGGGAATTCTCTACAGTTGTGGGGATAAAACACAAACTTAACCCAGCATTTCCATAGCAATTGTTTTCCAACCACCTTGTTGATGATTACAAGGTTGACCGCTTCCCTTAGCAGCAGTCACGCTTCTGAAGAGCTTCACGTTCAACCCTTGCGATAGACGTTTCTCAAGCAACGCTCACCGTTAATTCTCTTACACCCAGCAGAACCCCTGGCTAAAGCAGAGCGGCAGGAAATATCCTGATTATTCCCCCTCAGTTTTTCAGTTTTAAAAATATGAAGTATTGCATAATAACAGAGTGAAAGGGATCATCTTTTAACTCAGGTTTGGCTCCGCAAATCAAGAGACTTAGATACTATTTGAGATTCTGCTACAAATTTCCTGCCCAACATTGGACAAGCCATTTACGTTTGTCGTGGATCACCTGCGCCAACATTTAAGACAGCTCGTGGTGCTTTTGTGTCTCAGGGGTTTTAAGTGATGTTCACAGGTTCATTCATTCATGTCCACACCATCTTCTCACTGGGAGAGGAAAAAAAGGGTTGATGACAGTTTGGACTTGGTTGCAGAGGTGTAACTGTGTCCAGCTCTGGGGCTCCCAACAGAAGAATGACATGGACCTGTTGGAGCGGGGCCAGAGGAGACCACCAAGCTGATCCGAGGGCTGGAGCCCCTCTGCTGGGAGGACAGGCTGGGAGAGCTGAGGGGGTTCAGCCTGGACAAGAGAAGGCTCTGGGGAGACCTTGGACCACTTTCCAGTCCCTGAAGGGGCTCCAGGAAAGCTGAGGGACTCTGGATAAATAACATTTATTATGGGTAAATAACATTTTTTCAGTACAGCTATCTCCAACCTGTCTGCCTATGGAAAAATTAAAGCTTTGCTTCAAAACTCTTTACTGAATGTTAATTTAATAACTTTGTGGGGATGTGTGCTTTTTTTTTTTTTTTTTTTTTTTTTTTTAATTTCACAGCATGTTATGTATAAAGCTTCTGGAAAAAATTGATCACTAAGACAAAACTGACAAGAAATCTTCAACAGCAAACATCACTTTTCTTTTCCTGCAGAAGATGATCCTTGCATAAAGGACCATATCTTTGGGTCAACAAAGCCAACAGAGCAGTGGGGTCAAGATAAGTCACTTAGAAATGCTTATTGAAATTCAAAACACAGAGAGGGAGGGAGTCCAGGATGCTTTTAATAGCAATGTTGCCTCCAAAGCGACCACTGGTAGAAGAACAACCAGGCCTTTTATAAAATTAGAGCAGGATGACAAGAATGATCGGAGATACGGTGTGGTTTTCATTCCCAGGAGGGACTCAACAGGCTGGGACTCCTTGGAAGACAGACAGTGGTGTGGAAGGAACTGCTGGAGGTTCCTTCTGCCAGTGGTTCAGGGAAGTTAAATAGGGAATGATTATTCCCCATGTCAGGAACACAAGAACTGAGAGGTCCCAGTGAAATCACTGCTGAATTTTTTAAGTAAATAAATGGCATCATTTGTCTGGGCAATGCATAAGTGAGTTCCGGAACTCTGAGCTGGAGGATGTTACGGAGCCAAGCGGTTCAAAAAGAGATGAGACAAATACAGAGGGACAATCCAATGATGCTATTGAACATGACAGACTGAAGGCAGCACTCGGCTCCATCGGTTCCTGCATGCCAGCTGCTGAAGGAGGGAGGCCACTCTAGACTTGTCCCTTGTCTCTTCTTTAATTGCCCACTGCTTCCCATTCCCGGAGACAAGCTACTGACCTAGACAGGTTTTTTAATCTGATCAAACTTCTGGCCATCCTACAGCCACCTTGAATTTACAGCTGACTACAAAACTAGTAATGACTTGCTCTCCCTTCCACTTTTATTATGGGCACTGACGAGGTGGAGGCAAGTATCTGGGTCAGTGGATTGAGCTTTTGGAAATTACAGTAACCAGGAAGGACCACATTGACTATACTGGTTCTCATTCCGTTCGTTCTCACATTCCGTTTTCGCGCAACTCTGCATTTCAGCGCAGAGCAGCTGCCACAATACCATCCCCAACAGGTTCTACCACATCTACAACAGTTCCAGCTCTTCTTACGGTGGTCATTAGCAAAGATAACTTGCCCATGTCTCCCCAAATGCTCCTGGCAACTCCCAAAGTAGCTACAGCTCCCAGCCATAGTGGGTTTGAAGGCGTTGTACAGCCAAAATTCTTTGCTAGTACGATTATCAGTTGGTTGGTCACTTCTTTCTTTCAAAGAAGTGCCCATTGTTTGTGGCTTAGCCTGCTAATTAGACTAATCCTGGACTTAATTCTCTCAGCCTGCTAAAAATAATAGCTCATTATCGTTCACTTCCAAAGAGAGCAGAGCAAAGACTACTTGGTGCAGTGTATTCTGAGTCAAGATACCTTCATGTGAGATTGGACAACTGCACAGCGGTCAAAGCAGCACCCTTCTGAGCAGAGCCAAGAAAGAGCTTTATTCCGTAGAGAGCTGTAGGGAGGGGAGATCCCAGTTCCACTTCCAGCACCAGCCGTGGATTTTATTCTAGTTACTCCCTGCCTAAAAGGAGGAAGAGTATCTATGACTAAGGAAGAGGAGGTCCAGGTATAGCAAGGAAGTCAACTGGAATTTTCCAAGCCTACAGACCTAACTCTCACGGCTGGAGCTAATCCAATCCAGCAACCTCACTCTGTGTTACTCCAGAATGAACCATACAGAGAACCACCAGCTCCTAATTTTTAGAGCAGTGTCCATCTTCCCCCTTAAAAACCACCTCTTAGTCCTACCTAAAGACATCTTGAACAAAGAGGAAGATGGAAAGGAAAGAGAAAAGCACATCATCATGCAGCATCGATGCAAATAGCACCATTTTAAAAGGCGGTGGGGTCGACGACAGATTCCGAGGGTTACTAACCCAAATTACGCAAGAGAGGCAGAGGGCACGAGCACAGATATCTCCTATTATTACCAAAGGAGGGCCGTACGTAGCATGGAGAGATTCACCTTGATTTACTCTTTGAAAAGGTGGCATATGAGCTCAGCATGAGCCAGCACTGTGCGATTGCAGCCCAGAAGGCCAAACACACGAGGGCTGCATCAAGAGAAGTGTGGCCAGCAGGTCAAGGGAGGTGGTTCTGCCCCTCTACTCCACTCTGGTGAGACCCCACCTGGAGTGCTGCATCCAGCTCTGGAGTCCCCAGCAGAAGAAGGACACGGACCTGCTGGAGCTTGTCCAGAGGAGAGCCACGAGGATGGTCCGAGGACTGGAGCACCTCTCCTATGAGGAGAGGCTGAAAGAGTTGGGGCTGTTCAGCCTGGACAAGAGAAGGCACCGGGGAGATCTTATGGCGGCCTTCCAGTACCTAAAGGGGCTACAGGAGAGCAGGGGAAGGACTTTTTCCTAGGGCATGTAGCGATAGGACGAGGGGGAATGGCTTTAAACTGGAAGAGGGCAGGTTTAGATTAAACATGAGAAAGAAATTTTTTCCTTTGAGGATGGTGAGGCACTGGAACAGGTTGCCCAGAGAGGTTGTTGAGGCCCCATCCCTGGAGGTGTTGAAGGCCAGGCTGGATGTGGCCTTGGGCAAGCTGGTCTAGTGGGAGGTGTCCCTGCCTATGGCAGGGGGTTTGGAACTCGATGATCTGCAAGGTCCCTTCCAACCTAAACCATTCTATGATTCTATCGTTCTATCATCTTTAAAACGGGTCTTGTTCTCCCAGTGCAGCAGCTGTTTTGTGCTCAGTGGGGCTCTGACTTCCGCTGGAGAAGACGCTCTGCTCTTCCATCACCTTTATGTTTGTTGGCCTCTTCTACGTGAAAATTTAGAGTGCAGGAAAAAATGGTGTCTCGTGTTCTCTGGGCACATTATCAGGACCCGAGCTCCGGTCACGGTCATACATAATAAAAAAAGAGCTCAAGGCTCCTCTTCCATCCTCGCTCTTCAGTTATGGGGTGTCCCTCAACAAGGAAGAGTTAAACCAGTGTTTATATGACCACAAAAAGTTGGAAGATTGATGGAAATGAGAGAAAACAAACGATATCATGTGATCAGGAATTACTAAAAATATTCCTGCTGTGCGAAGGACATACTTGAGAGTTGTTAACTTGGGAGAAGTTGCAGTTCGGAGTTTTGTTACAGGTTTTTTGTGTGTAACTTCAGCTTTTTAAATCAGCTTAGGGACAATTGTCGTTGACTCCTTTGAGGGTCTGCAATTTCCGTTTGTGCTGCTGTTCCTTTCTGCAAAAGAAGTATAATAATATTTCACTTATCATGGGGTTATTCCGGCATGTCAAGTATAAATAAGAGCATAAATTGAAATAGAAAGGAAGATTTCTGTGCCTTAACAACGTTATTTATAGTTGTTCTAAGGAACTGATGAACCCTTTTGCGATGCAGACTTGAAAGACAGAAATTGAAATTATTCGTACACAAAAACTGTTTTCCCCAAGATAGGAGAGGTCCTTTGAATGTCCCTTCTGCATCCAGGAACAGCTGCAGTCCCTGAAGATACTGAAATAATTGTTGTTTATGCTGTATCCCTTTGGTCAGAACGCTTTGGTCCTCAAAATCGGCAGGGCAGAGGCAGAATGGTGACAATTATTTTCGACAAAAAATACATGTAGTCAGCGGCACCCACTACAAACGGAGGCTTGCAGTCCTACCGAGCGACAGACCACGGGGGAATTCCGGCTGGGATTAAAATTCTGCGCGCGGGCTCTGATTAAACAGCAGAATCCTGCTGCGAGATGAATATTGAGAATTATTTTCATTTGAGAGATGAGAAAAATTGAAGCAGGGGAAGGTCGGTCGGGGTGACCCAGGGTCACCCAGGGAAGCTGGAGGGAGGACCAGCCTTCCGAGGCCAAACCCCGGTGCTGCAACCGGGAGGAATATTTCATTACGGAATGTGTTAGTATGTGCTAGCGGGATCTGGTTTTGGCGACAGATGAAAATAAAATGCTTTCATCCTATTCTGTTTATTAAATTGGCTTTACATTTTTCTCTCTCCCGTTCTCATTACAGCTATCCAGGAGATGGCTTCATTACAGAGAGTATGGGCTCTAAGTTTTTATTCTACAGTGCCTGTCAAGTGGTGAAAATGGGATACAGTAGGTGGGAGAAATGATGAAAATGTGTTTAGGACATCTAAGCTACCTTGTAGGATTAGGACAACATAATGCCATTACAGCCGTATCGGGTAAAACCCCATTTGAAATCATCTGACAAGGAGCAGGATAGCCATTTAAAGACTTTAGCTTCTTTTAGTTGTTTATCACAAAATAAACCACTGTTTCGTTCCCAAATCTGAAACATGTTAAATTTAATTGAAATGCTGCTGCCTAATTTCCCTAATGCCTCGCTGTAGCTTGATGAAGGAAAGCCTCCAAAGATGGATGGTTAATAAATAATGTTTTTTAATGCTATCTCACTAATACTGTTTGTGTTTTCATACTATTAAAAAATTAAAAAAAAATAAAAAAAAGATTTCTAATGAAGAGAAATATCCTGGAAAATGGCTCTCCAGGGTTTGCATGTAATACAGGCTGAGCTTCCAGTGGGAGAAGTGGCAGTGACTGGCAGCTGGTTCTCTGCAGCAGGACACAATTTCTCCTGCCACTTCATGAGCCGCCACATTCCCATCTGAATACTACAGACTCCTGAGTCATAGAATGGTTTGGGTTGGAAGGGTTGAGGCTTCAAGCCCATCCAGTTCCACCTCCTGCCCTGGGCAGGGACACCTCCCAGTAGACTAGGTTGCTCCAAACCCCGTCCAACCTGGCCTTGAACCTCCAGGGATGGGGCAGCCACAGCTCTGGGCAACCTGCGCCAGGAGCTCACCACCCTCACAGGTAACAAATTCTTCCTGACATCTCATCTAAATCCGCTATCTTTCAGTTTAAAACTGTTCCGTGTTGTCCTGTGGCTCCACTCCCTGATCCAGAGTCCCTCCAGATCTTCTCTGGAGCCCCTTTAGGGACTTGAAGAGGCTCTAAGGTCTCCCCGGAGCCTTCTCTTCTCCAGGCTGAACCCCCCCAGCTCTCCCAGCCCGTCCTCCCGTCAGAGGGGCTCCAGCCCTCGGATCATCTTGGTGTCCTCCTCTGGCCCTGCTCCAACAGGTCCATGTCCTTCTGTTGGGTGCTCCCAACATCTCTTTTTTGGTTTTTTGGTTTTTGTGTTTTTTTTTTTTTTAAATAAAGGCACTAACAAGTGAAGGTGGGGTGTGTGTGTTAGGGGGATGTCCCCTCCGTGCCTGCCAGGAGCATGGCACCTCCTGTTTTAGCCCTGTCTCCTTCGCACGTGTAAGCGGAGCGTGTTTCACCATGGCCAACCCCAGTGGAAAGGGGCTGGGGAATGAGGCCCAGGTGAGGCTCCTTGGGGCAATTAATCCCCTTAGTGCTGTGAGGACCCTCATCTGGTGCCAGTTGAACCCTCCCCAGTCTCTCACCTGTGGGCTGTTAACGAGGCAGAGCTCATTAATGAGCTCACCCACAGCTGATGGGAAGAGGAAGGAGTCTCTGTGTCATGAGTGTGCCGCAGGGAGAGGTTGTTGGCTGAGCCTTGGCGTTGCTTGTGAAGACACAAGGTAAAAAAAAAAAAAAAAAAAAAAAAAATGTTTTTTCTTTTTTNNNNAAAAAAAAAAAAAAAAAAAAAAAAAAGCTGTTTTCATTTCATGATGGGCTTTTATTTTAACTTATGGTAGTATTTGAGAAGTGGTGAAGTGTCTCTGCAGTGATTTTTCCTTGGTTGTAGGTATGTGCGGGTGAGTGAGAGGAGGGTTTGTGAGTTATTTTGCTGAAAAAGCAGCGTTTGAACAAGGTGTGTGTGCCCAAATGTTGTGTGGAGAGGAGAGGTGAGGTGGGCACCTGTAAAATAAGGACTATGCTTGTTGTGGGTGCTGTAGCGGTAAGGAATTACCCCCCTGGGTTACAGCTATGGGGGGGTGAAGGAGCTGGGAAGAGACACCTCAGCGGGTAGGAGTTGGGGGAAGGCTTTGGTGGGTTTACTGGAACCCCAGGTTGTGGAAGGTTCCTCTTGCTCCATTGTTGATGGGATGGTTTTTGCAGAACGGTAACTCGCCTGAGGTCACTATGTGTCTCCTGGTTGTCCTCACTGTGTTTTGGCCACTTATAGAAAAAAGATTTATTTTTTTTTAACTTCATCTCTTCATGTCATTAATTTCTCTTATGGGGGGGGGTGTGTGTGTGGGAAGGCTAAGGCATGCAGAATGATGTTATAGTCTAATATGTAAAGCTTTTTTTTTTCCCCTTAAAAAAAAGGGGGGCAGAAAAGAAGGGCTGTGGAGTAGGCAATGGCCTGTGCTGGGTAGGTGGTCACCGTGGCCCCAGGAGGGAAGGACCGGTGGGCTGGCTGCTCCCAGTAGGTTAATGGAGTGCTGTGGGACACCAGTATATGGTGGTTGTGATTTTGCATTGGCTTGAAATGAGATTTTCTTATTGGCGTTGACTTGCTTTGGAGCTGAATACCTTACAGGTAAAACTTGTTTAAAGCGATTTCTATTGACAGTGCTCTAAAACATTCTTTTTTGTTGGGTTGATTTTTTTTTTTTAACCCCCCCTAACATACCATTGGGAATTGTTTCCTGCTGATGATTTAATCTAGTTTGGAGGAGCGGATAAAAATTGACATTATTTCTCCTCATGCGGGTCTTCTGCTGCAGGTTTACACCTGCAGAAACCTCCCAAGTTTGGTATTTTGTGTAGAAATTGTGTCCGCCTGATCGCAGTCCTGAAGCCTGTACGGATTTTGGTTGACTTCGAATTAAGTTGCACCTCCATAAAGATGTATTTTGGTTCTCATAGGTACAGGTCTAAACCTGGATGAAGTGTGAAGTATTTTCTTTCCAGGCAGGAAAAAAGAATTGTGTAAATGTTTCTCCTGTTTAGAATTGGTTGCCTGCCTTGGGAAAAGATTATATATACTGCTGATGAGCAAGGTCTTGGGGTTGAAAAGCATCAGGTGGTGCATCTGCTGTTGGTGGTCAGTGTAAGATCTTCGGCTGCTGTGGTTTCCCCAGAAAAAGGAAAAGAAAAAAGGGAGAGAAGGAAGGAAAGTGAGGAAAGTGCAGGTTTGGAAAATAAATGTGGCTTGGCACCTCCAGAAATACCAGCTTAAAATGTTTTTCATTAGGCCCTGACAAGAGAGAAATGAATTCAGGGGAACAGAATCACAGATGAAACCTATTTCTGCTTTTATAAAATGAACATGGAGCCTTCTAGAGCTAAGGAGAACATAAATCTCTCCAGAAATGACACCAAAAACCTGCTGAGCCTTTACAGCTGCTTGTCAGGTTGGGCTGAC
>VZTS01017061.1:72100-98660 GCA_013400795.1 Pluvianellus socialis | reverse complement strand
AACAATGTGTTTATATAATGCTGGGAGAACACTTTTGCTTTTATTTCTTTATTAGAAGGTACTAATAAAGCTAGAATTTAAAAAAAAAAATAAATATTTTTTTTCTTTTAGCAGAGCTGTAGGTTAGTTAAGTGGCTTTTTTTAAGCTACGGTGAACCCTGGGCAAGCCGGGTGCCTCATCCTGTGCGGTCCTGCCTCTCCTGCGCACAGCTCCCACCGGTCCCTCTGCGGATTTCATGGAGAGCGGGAGAGGCTGAGTATCTGTCGGGAGCAGCTCAGTACCTTGAAGAATAGTCCTTTAAGAGCTAAATCCTCCTATCCAAACAGCGGGGTGGATCTCAGATAAGCAGCTCAAATGAAGGATTATCTTGGCTGCAATGCAGACAAGTTGATCTGCAGGATGCTTCCATGCTTCAAATAAGGATTAAAGCTGCTCGGGCACCATCTCTGTGCTGGAATTGCTGTGGATTTTCACCTGTTGAGTTTATGGGCCAAACTGAGATCAGAGTAACTAGACTGTTTAATTTGGTAGGGTTTCTTGTAGCCCTGGCTTGCATGGGAGCTCCTACCGGATTTAATGCCATTGATGTGGAGGTCCTCTGCTGCGTAGCTGAGGGGCTGGTAGGAAATAGCAGTCTCGAACACGTGGATGAAAATTAAACACTGAGGACTTTAAAGTTTCCTGAGGTTTCATATTTGGCTTCTGATGGCAGTGGCCAGTGGAAGAAAGTGGGAGGAATAAGGCAAATAAATAGGAGGCCGTTAGGAAATGAGAATGCTCGTGTCCATGTCGGGGGGCTTATGTCCTCTGGGGCCCCCAGTATAACAAGGACATGGAGTGTTGGAGCAGGTCCAGAGGAGGTCACAAGGATGCTGGGAGGGCTGGAGCCCCTCTACTGGGAGGACAGGCTGGGAGAGCTGGGGGGGGGGGGGGGGGGGGTTTTTCAGCCTGGAGAAGGCCCCGGGGAGACCTTCCAGCCCCTGCCAGTCCCTAAAGGGGCACCAAGAAAACTGGGGAGGGACTCTGGATCCCAGAGTGGAGCCATAGGATGAGGTGGAACAGTTTTACACTGAAAGAGGGGAGATTTGGATTAGATTTTTAGGAAGAAATTTCTGCCTGTGAGGGTGGTGAGCCCCTGGCCAGGGTTGCCCAGAGAAGCTGTGGCTGCCCCATCCCTAGAGGTTCAAGGCCAGGTTGGATGGGGCTTGGAGCAACCTGGTCTGGTGGGAGGTGTCCCTGCCCAGGGCAGGGGGTGGCACTGGATGACTTTTAAGGTCCCTTCCCACCCAAACAACTCTGTGGTTCTATGATTCTATAATGGCAATTAGCACGGGGCGTGCATTGGTAGGTACACAGTAGCTTTGGTTTTGTAGCTCCTAAGTGGATGCGTTTCAGGGGTTGGTGACTTCTGCTGCCATGATTACATGCTAGAAGAGGGGTTTGCTCTCACAACTGCCTATCTACAGCTGATTCTACCCCCACAGCTGTAGTCTTAGCATGGCTTTTGAACCACTTTTCATTGCATTATAATTTTGAGTACAGGAGATGTTCTGCAGCTCGCTAATGAAGAGGTAGTGGTGGTTCTTTCTTTAATCTCTATTTCATGTTTTCCCGATGTCTCTCATATTTATTTGCCTACTTGCAGCCCAACTATAATGGTTGAAGGCCAAAGATGAATTTATCCAACAAACAGCAGCAAGTCAAGCCGATTACATAGATAAAACTCCAAGTATTTACTTTGGTCTTGCTCCTTTAGGTCCCTTGACAAATTTGAGTCGCTGAGAGGTGTGTAAATGTGGTGTAACACAATTCTGATGGGTCCAACGCGGCCTCTGAGCTGTGCAGTCAGGCTCTAAGCGTGTGCTATAGCATGTTACCTAGCAATACTGAAGGTGTTTTATGAGTCAGTTGTATATAGAGGCTAAATTCTCCCCCCCAAATATGCTCAGTAGAAGCGTGGCCCAATTAGGATAAATGAAGAGGAAGCAACTTCTGGGAGTCTTCTACTGGAGATCTCTAATGGTCCTGCCTGGTGTGAATTGCAGGGGAGGAGAGGCCGTGGACATTCCTAGTTCATTGCTTTTATGTTGCTTCCAGATACTTAGACTAAAATAAAAATCGGATCGGAGCAGCTCTGTGATGATCTATGAAAACTATATTGCCACTGCGCTGTGGGGAATATTTATTACAAAAATATATTGATTTAATTGGAGCTGGGTGTCAGGGGGAAAAAAAAACCCCAAACAAGTAGCAGAAGAAAGAACAGCTTAAACCAAACTGGTTTTTTTGACAAGCACTGAAATGCTACTAAATAAAAGTACTGGATTTGTAAGATTTGATTTCCTGTCCCCGCTTTGGTCTGGGTCACACTCAACACTGGTTTTGTTGAGAAGGGTCAAAGAGTTTGCGTCAAGGATTGATGTTTGCAGGTGGGTGCTCCACTAGGGAGATCTCAAACCCAGGTCTGCTCTGGTTATTTTCACAGTATAGTAAACATTAGAGGCAAATACAGATAGCAGAAACCAAAAGGTGAATCTAAAGGCTTCATTTTACTCTTAAAATAAATAATACTTTGCTTTTAAATATTGTTTAAATATTTTTGAAGCAGACAGCACTGATGAGGTATGAAGAAGAGTCCAAGATTCAGTCTGAAGTCGAAATTTAGGTGAAGTCATCAGAGCAGCATAGCTCATAGAGGAATACAGTAATCCAGAAATGTGAGAAACTTAAAAGACTTAAGCAATTTGTATTTTTAAAAAAAGTAATACAATGAGTGAGTGTCTGGGTCCTGCATGTGTAACAGGTACACTATTAATAGTGGTGTTGCAGCATCTGCTGGAAATGTACTGGTTGCTTAGTTAAACAAGTAGAAAGTTAAACAAGTAGAAAGTTGAGTTATTCCAGAATCACCATAACGTGTGGTTTGAGCAGACTTTGGATGAGGCAGGAGTTCGGTGGGAGGAACGGGACATGCCGCTGTAGTTGTAAACAGTGTTCCCAGTGGTGCTGGGAATGCTGCTTTGCCATAATGATAGTCTTAACCTTGGAATAGGAATGGACATTTATTTTGGCAGGCTACCAGGGTTTCCTAAGCTGGGAACTGCCAGCATTTCCATCATTTTTCACAACTTGTCCTGGCCGTGTTGCGGGATACCCTGGGGCAAGAGGGGCCCTTGGCTTTTCTGCGAGCTCATCCCAAGACCTGCTGCAAACAGTACGATAGCGGGAGCTGCTCAAAAGTACTTATTGTGGTATTTTATAAGCAAAAGAGGTATGTGGTCTGATCTTCAGGCACCCCAGTATATTTTACTACTTTCAAAGATGGTTGATGAGTGAATGCTTTCTAGGGAAGGTATTTTGTGTGGTTTTTTGCCTTTTTACTCTCTTGACGCTTCCTTTTTTTACTTCACTAGTTATATTGATAGTAGAATAGATCACTGGTTGTACTAAAACATCTTCAGTTCTCCCCTGTTCCCTTCCTCCTATACCCTTGACACTCTTCTTTTTGCCCTTAAGCTTGGGTTAAAAAACTGTATTTTTCTAGTAGCTGAACAGTAACTGCTGTAAAAAAGCTTAGTCTCATTTCTATAAATTGCTTTTGAAAAACATAAAGAGTTTATACATGAAGGTTGAGGAGCTGTTGGAGCAGGTCCAGAGGAGGCCATGGAGGGGCTGGGAGGGCTGGAGCCCCTATGCTGGGAGGACAGGCTGGGAGAGCTGGGGGGGGTTCAGCCTGGACAAGAGAAGGCTCTGGGGGAGATGTTCTAGCAGCTTTCCAGAATCTGAAGGCGGCCTACAAGACAACTGGAGAGGGACTTTTACAAGGGCATGTGGTGATAGAACGAGGGGTAATGGCTTCAAACTGGAAGAGGGGAGATATAAGTTAGACCTCAGGAAGAAATTCCTGCCTGTGAGGCTGGTGAGCCCCTGGCCGGGGTTGCCCAGAGAAGCTGTGGCTGCCCCATCCCTGGAGGTTCAAGGCCAGGTTGGACGGGGCTTGGAGCAACCTGGTCCAGTGGGAGGTGTCCCTGCCCAGGGCAGGGGATTGGAATGAGATGATCTCTGAGGTCCCTTCCAACCCAAACCATTCTATGATCCTATGAAAACGACAAAAATATTAATCTGAAACTGAACCTCAGTTGCTCCTTTGGTAAGAAAATGCAGCTGTAGTAAGAACTCTCTTAAGAGTTGTACCAATTTAGGATCTACGCGATGATGGAACACAACAGCTGCACCAGTATCCGTGAGGAGGATGCTACCGAAATACTCTTGCTCAAATTAAAAAAACTAAAAGGGGTGAGCTCTGTCTTGTTCAGTAGAAAATGTCACAGAAATGTCAGATTTCCACCTGTCTGACAACAGCTTTCATGAAAATATAATGTAACCCAAACACCACTGAAACATCAATTCTCAGCTTTAGGAGAATTTAGGAGCACATCAAGGCTTTAGGAATTGTGCATGTGTATTGGTGTGAAAGTTTGGCAGGGAAAGGCATTTGCTGTCTTCTGGCACAGTTCAGATCTTTTGAAAGTCTTTCTTCCACTCTAGACACATGAAAGAAGTTGAGGTAAATGAGCCTGCTTTACCGAAGCTTCTGTTTCCCTTGAAAGCTGCTTTCTCGGGATCAGTCACTCCGTATCTGTTCTGTCGTAGGAAGTTGGCATGTGATTACTTTTTGGGTTATTTTGTTTGGTTTTGTTCTCTGGCGTGATGGTAGGACAGGGCAAGGATCTACATGAGAACCCAGGGATGTTTATAATGTCATTACAGCTTTAACGAATGTAATACAGGTTCAAAAACTTTCTTCTAGTAGGACAAGGTGTTCATTTGGTTTTGGATGACCTCAATGAGTATTAGGCGAGACCTGAGATTTTGAGTAATGGATGAAGTTGTGGAACGCACTGTTGACTCTTCTGAACTTGTCTGATGTGTAAATTACAAGGTTTTTATTGGTATAAGCAAGAGAACCCCAAGACTATAGGCTGTATGTCCAAGTTGGAATAGCTGCAGGCCACTTAAGTGCGGAAAACGCTACACAGTTGTGACCTTTGGCCATTCAGGGGGTTGGGATCAGCATCATAAGTAACAAATTCAGAGGATTTTCTCAGGTTCGCTAGATTTAGGATACCATACAGCATCTCCAGTGGAAGTAAGGTCCATGTATGGACAGCTTCTAGAAGCTGGTCAATTAAATTAGTGTCTAGATTGTTAGTTGACTGTAATTGCAGCTTAGGCACCTGGTTCGCATGTAGGTGCTTAAGCTACACCCCAGCTTTGCTTATCACTTTAGAAGAGTCAAGCTATTAAAGTCTGTGTCGTTCTACTGATGTTGTGAATAAATTATTCTTCCCGCTAGTCAAAGCATCTCATGGATATTTTACTTGTTTGGATGCTGCATTTGGATTTTCACCTTTAGAGCATGCTTGAATGCAGGGTCTGAAATGGAGGATGCTGTGTGATGAAGACCTGTAGTGAGAGGTGGAATTAAAACAGGATGCTTGCAAGAATACTAAAATACCATTAATTGCCTTATTTTGTTGAGAGGGGAAACGTGTGAGGAGTCTATGTTGTGAGAGAGAGCTGTGAAGAGAGGAAGGACAATGGTCACCATCTTCTTTTGGTGGATGGGGATCTTGATGGAGGGGATCGGAGCCCAGGACCCTGCTACTACGAGCAGGTTCTGCTTCTGTGCTGCACCCTCTGGATGATGTTGTAACTGTCAGAGAACGATGTATGTATGTCAACGAATGCTGATTGCAATTAAGCAAGCAGGGTACTTGATGCTTGTGGCCTATTTGGGCAGCTAGAAAAAGAGAAAACCCCTCCAAAATACTCCTTAATGTTCAGCTGGGTGTGTAGCTCTACTTAAGGGACAAAAAATGAGTGAGGGGGGGAAAAAAGTGGTTTTCTGGGAACTACTTTTTGAGAGCAGAGGGGGGTATTCATTAAGAGCAATTAGCTCCTTTTTGTACCTTTGAGAACTAAATAACTTACACATAATAAAAATACCATTAAGAAATAAGCGAGGCTGGGGAAACTACAAGAATGTGCAGAAAAGTGAGGATGCATTTGTTTTGCCGCGCAATCTTCCTACTTAATTGCTCTTGACTTAAAAGTAGATACCATGGTATTTGTCCACTTAGGGCGCTTTTTTTTGTTGGTTTAGATTTCTCTTTAACTGTCCAATTTGGCGAGCTACAGCTGGGCACGTTTATGTGGTTTAATCTCATTACACAGCTCCTCTGCATAAAGCCTGTAAGCTAACGGGTTGTAACGGGATTACGTACATGGGCTTACTTTACGCAATTTTTCGAACAAGGTTATTCAAGGATGCTGGATTTGGATAGAATATTTTTTCCTTTTCCTTATAGTCAGCCTTTCATTTTCATGTTTTCAAGTTTCTGCCTGTTGTTGCCCTCACCTTGTTCTTGTCCAAACCCATGATTTTTTTCTCAAGTTTGGCAGGACGATGTATCGTCTTTTTTCATTGTGAAACTGCTTTAAGGCTTCCCGTAAAGTCAGGGAGGACAGTGGAATTAATGAGTGGTGCCGAAGCGTGTTGCATTAGGTAAATGAGGAGGATCTCCCCTTCCCTGCCATGATAAACGAAGAAACTGGAGGCTGCTCAGGTAAAACCAGCTTTTCCTGCTGTTGCACTTGAATTTGCTGGTTTTGCTCAGGCTGGCAGCAAATGCGTTGCATCCTCACGCGGTCCCCAAGTAGAAATTTCACTTTGAGGGCAACAATTTGGCTCTGGCGTAAGGGGAACACCACCCTGAGATGCCGAAAGCCATGTAGTAAATCACCAATATGAAATTCTCCCAATAAAGCATTTTTAAGTGCTCCAGTGCCAAACTCTGTTAAATGAGTGCGTCCTCATAAATCCCAGCAAGAACTAAATGACTCAGTTGAGATTTGCATCCTGTAATTAAAACTGTGAAGGTTTCTCTAGACCTAAATATAAACTGACACTTCCATTTCCTTTTTTTTAATGCGACGTATTTCCAGAGATGAAAGATGCCTGTGTGGATGGGGATGATGGGGTGGTAGGAAATAGCTTTCTTCGCTACTGAGTGTTTCTCAAAAGGAGGACGAAAGGTCTTTATTGCAATCCCAGTAGCGATGACTTCAGATAAAAATATTTTTGCAACAAAGGAGGTGAGAAAGTGGAAATCTCTAAGGGTAGTGGAGCCTCGGGTCTTTAAAAGAAACAAGAAATATGATATTAGTATGGCACTGTTTGAAAGCACAGGGATATTAGTGGTCTTTACACTGGGATCTTAAAGGAATATGACTTGCTGCGAAGGGCTCGGAGGGCAGAAACTGCTTTTTGTGCTCCTGGATAAGCAGCCCCTGGAAGTGCCAGAGCATCTTTGTTCCAAAGCTCCAGAAATGCTGGTGGTGTGTCACAAGCTCGACCCCTTCGTTTTGTGACGGGATTAATAACCATGGAGATTGGGAATAATCTCTTTTCTTATCAGCCGTTGGCGGGCTGACGGGCTAATGATGGGTTTCATTCCTGACCCGGAGGCCACGTGCAGGGTCAGAGGTTATCTTGGGTACCGTAGGCTCCGTGTCCTTCACTCCTCCTCCAAGGCTGCCCGCAAGAGAGATGGTTTCTGCTGGTGGTTTTTAGCATTTCCAGGTGACTTGTGTGGCAACTTCTCCACTGCTTGCAGCAAGGGGGGGATGAGACAGGCTGCTGGCGCTTCCCAATTCACCTTTCCCTCTTTAAAATGGTTCCATCTTTCCGTCTTTCGCCTTGACAATGGATCTAGCAAAAGTCTCATTGCAGCTGGGCAGTGGGAAAAGTAACCCAACCCCTTGAATTTGCAAAAGCTTTAATTTATCTTACCGATTTAGATGGATTAAAACTCCATCAATCATCACCGAAACCCAATCTCCTCCTTTGTAGAGCCACGCATCTGCTTTTTCTGCTTGGGCTTCGGCACGATCAGAGGAGGTTCAAGGCGCCATACGGATTTTTCAATCGGACACCCTGTGCAATGCTCGTTTTCCTCATGGTGATAGCAGAAACAACAAAAAAGAGGCCTGAACTCCTCAAAACTTTGTCCTTCCTTGCGCCATCCTGAAGACTGTAGAGATTCCGGGATAGTTAAAAATGGCCAAGTTATTCTGGAGGCTTATTTAAAGAAACACAATTGGACCACAGTAATTAGGTCACGTCATTATTTGACTCTTATCTAGCTATGGTTTATCTACTATAATAGCAAATATTAAGTAGTTTCATTGACAGTAATCCTGAAACACATTAAAGCCTGTTCAATTTAATGTTTTGTATTTAAAACATTTTTCCCAGATACAGTCTGAAATCATTTATGTATTTCCTTAAAGAATGTGTTCTGAATTACAATGAAACTAATATTGAACTGAATTGTATTACCCATTATAGTTGTCTATCTCTGTAGATCCATGATCTCTCTGTACAGTTGTGGCTCTATGAAGAAATATGAGGAAAACATATTGGAAATCTCTCCTTTATGGTTTTGGTTCAGTCCAAGAGCTCTAGAAGGCACCTCAGCTTTAGAATATCAATTTTATTACATTCGTGGAGCTCCAGAAGTTTATTTTGAGCAAATTGGCACCTCAAACCTTTACCCTCTACCTCTGAAGGACTCTAATGAAATAAATCACAGAAAGTCCCTGCTGAAACTGTTGTATTTTACACTGCTTTGGATTAAATTTTTCTAAGTATTTTTAGAAAAATCTTTGCTACTCCTTTGTTGGAGTGTGATCTGTAATGTTTATGGCTGTCTTTCAAATGTAATAAAATGAAAGCTCTTAAGGTTTATTTTACAATGTCAACATTTCTATGCTAAAGGAACAGGGCTCCCAAAAATCAAAAGTATGGAAGTTCCTCCTTTGATCTTCAAATATTCTTTTGTGCTCTCTCGTGTCGCTAGAGCATATATATATATTTGGCTTGTATAAGATTACAGTAAAACTGCTCATTCAGTGATTTGGGTGCACTGATTAATTTATCAACGTTAGTACTATTCATTTCCCCCCCCCGCCTCATGTCATACTTCTTTGTAGTGTGTCATGTAGGAGGCTCCATCTGTAATCTCGGTTCTGTTGTGATAAGGACAATGCTAAAATACTCAGAAAACGAGAGCATTTCAGAAAAAGAAAAAGCGATCAAGTCAAATAAGCTGATAATAAAATGTCCATGTCACAAAAACAATTTGATCTTCCTATTTGGTTTTCCTTAGGCTTCTCCATTACGGCTTGTGGTGCTATTGGCAGGCGTATCTTCCTGAGCGAGGGATAATGTTTTCTCCAGATGCTTCAAAGCCATTGAAAAATATGAAAGGAATATTGAATGAAGCAGTAACTTCAGAGCGTACCCTCCTTTAATTTGTTTCCGATTCCTCAAATGGGCACTCCTGCTTTTCAGCACAGCCAGGGAAATAACTGCCTGGAAAGGGTGACTCTGTGTTCAGCATTCCTTTGTTCTGCTCAAGAGCCTTAAAACGCAGTTCACCTTATGCCGGAGCTCCTCGGTGCCCTTTGCAAAAGTTGTTTGTATTTTTCTGTAGAGCTTTCTCATTGATTATGCTAATCTCTATATCCCTGCTTAACCGTGCTGCTCTTTGTTGCCCTTTTCATTCCCTAAGGATAACTACAATGAAGTTCAACTGAACTCATGCCAAATGTCATCTCAAATACAGAATATTCCATCCTCTCATCGTCATCTTTTTTCCCCCCTCCATACGATATAGCACAACGCACGTGCGAGTTGTGGTTTTTGGTAGGTCTGAACTCAGTCTTACGTCCATAAAGTGGATCCTTTGTCAAACTTTATCTAACCTTAATCCTGTGGTGCAGCGGAAAAGCTTGTTCTTCAGAGAGCATATGTGGTTTGCAAAGGAATTCGGTTCTGTTGTGCCAATAATTATCCTGCCTTTTTTTTCCCCCGGTGTAAGTAATGTATCTTGATTAAGTGCTGACTTTGCAAATACTTCATTTTGGAGATGTTTTATCATAATGCTTTTCTTCAGGTGGTCTCCTCCGGTTTAGAAAGGAAGGATTTTTGACTAGGTAAGGAATTAAAGGGTGACATCAGTTCATTTCAGTTTGACGGATTACGTTAGCAAGCTGTATGCCTTTAAAATTAGGACAAAATTTTCTTCACTTTTTCTCATTTTCAGACCAAAATCTGCAAGGCAGATAATCTTTTTTTTTTAAATTATTACAGGTGCACCCATTGCCTAGCACGACCAGAACAGAACGACCAAACTAGCAATTAAAATAAATACTGTCTGTTGCATGTGAATCTGTCATTTTTGGGATGTGATACCCTTTCAGTTAATCCATAGTTTGTTTTCCCTGTTGAAATGTCCATTGTTGCCAGATGCCTCTAGGAAAAAAAAACCCAACCGCAACCCTTTTCTTTTGGGTTCTTTCCGGATGACTGACTTTTGCCCTTCAGATGTTTTCATGGGAGGTAACTTCTAAATGTCTTTATTAATTGCTGACAGTCTTTTCCAGACCCTTCAAAGGCATCCGAATGTCCTAGTAACTGGTGTGAATGCCAGGGCAGGAATAGTCTAGGCTATGCGGTGTTGGCAGGGAGTACGCTCGCTGGCTATAAATTTAGTTTGATGGCTACTTTTAAAATTTATTACTGTTTGTCAGTTGCTCCTTTTGGCAGGATATTGTCACAAGCCTCATGAATAATGCATAGAGTTGCCACCGTGGTTTTTATGGTCTCAGGCCATCAAATACCTTTCTGGAATTTTTGTAAATACATTGTCAAATATATTAATAAATCTAGTGAGAAACCTATCATCGTATATATGGGGGAGGGAAATACAAACAAGAAGGTTAAAAGTGTTTCACACACGCGGGGCGGGGGGGATGCACACAATGACTAGCCGACCAATGCCAAAGGTTTATTAGCAGCTGTATTCAAAGGATGAATTAGGTGTATTGGAATGAATTCAGTGGCTGAGCTCAGAACCTGAGGACGGGTCATCACTGTAGGCCAGTGAACGTCTTTGAAAGGTCCTGTTTTCTCTGATTTTCAAATGCTTTTAAGAGCGTTAAATTCAAATTTTGGTAGGCAGATAGGCACTCAGATTCTTCTTCCAGTTACAGCTCTGATTTTTTGCATAATTATCTGCAACATAGCTTTGTAAGTAAGTCAGCAATGTGATTCTTCTCCCCCAGTGGAAGGGTATTTCAGCACCGACTTCAGTTGTTGCTTGTCATGGAACTTCTTTCCTTTGAGGGTGGCAGAGCACTGGCACAGGCTGCCCAGAGAGGTGGTGGGGTCTCCGACTCTGGAGATATTCCCAACCCGCCTGGACGCCATCCTGTGCCACCTGCTGTAGGTGGACCTGCTCTGGCAGGGGGGTTGGACCAGATGATCTCCAGAGGTCCCTGCTAACCTCTGCAAATCTGCGAGTTCCCTGGATATGGAGAGCTCTTTCATATTCTGCGAGGCCAGAATGGTTGTGAGAAGAAACACTTTCACAGTGTCCTGACAGAGGTGGCTGGGACCAGCCCACCATCGCCATTGCTGTGGAGCAAATTGAGTGGTAATGTCCCCTCCTCCTAAATAGGGAGCAAATGGAACTTGGAAAGGTTAAATGACCCAATTTGAGATGCAGAAGGTGATGCTGTTTAGTTGAGCTGAGGATGGTGCTTGGAGTCAAAAAGATCTTGTTACAGTATTGATTTGTTGTGTGATTTTTTTTTCTTATTTTATTTTAGGAAAGACATTTTGCTAAGCCTCGATTTCCCCATTATTCTCCCTGTGGACAATATAATTAACTCCTTTGTGGAGGTGTTGCAAGGCTTAACTAAACATCTGTAAGCTGCCAAGTGTGTGAGGAAAATTAAGGTTGGTCAGTGTGATGTTATTAAAGCCCAGCGATCAGCCTGCTACATCACACGGATTCGGGACAATCTTTTTCTTCTACTCGCTTCAGTCCTTTTTCAGCTTAATGTATTTTCTCTCTTCTCTGGGAGAGCTTGGGTAGATGCAGCCTTGTGGTGAGCTCAACTATTAGAATTTGCATACAAGTCTTCATAATTATGTTTTTTCTGAGTTTTGCATAGGTCTACTTCATAGATTCCAGGTACTACCGTACAGAGGCTTTCCTGAGAACAATAGTGCTTTCTCGTTTCCTTGAATATTTTCTTTGAAGAGTTTATTTCTAGTCATCTTGTGCTATTTCCATGTCTTGAATTCATTGATGCTCTTGAGCAGTGTAGGGGAAACCAGAGACTTTTTAATGTCTTCCCAGTAAGACATGATGAGCGTCCTCTCCTTTTCCCTCATTTGTTCCACCTCTTGTTTTGCAAATGTGAGTGGTGATTGTTCTAAACACCAGGAAATTAAACAGTAAATAAAATGTTATTTAGATATGTGCTGCAGAATGGGGTTTGGGGCCATCTGTTAAGAACAGCTCAAGTTTGAGGTACCTAGAAGAGGGTAAATCTGCAAATTTCTTCATTTTGCCTTTTCCTGAGGCAAAGCTGAAAGGTGATTATTAAAAGGCTTAAAAACTTCTCTGTGCTATTACTGATTTTTTTTTTGTTTGGAACAACCATTATTATAGTATTAAAGAGATGACACAGGAATTAAACAGCATGGCTTCTGCCCTCCCCAGTATCACTGAATTAAAGTACAAATAATAATAATTAAAACTTGAAATCTATCGTCCTCTCTTGTGCAATGCTCAAGAGCAACAAGGCAACTCCTACAATTCCCCTTATGTGTTTCTGGGTAATGTGGTAATATGGAGCTAAATTGAGCCCCAAGATCCCTGCGTGTCATGGTGCATGCTTGTAGAATCAAAACTTTGATTATCTCCAGGACTCAAATTACTTTGTTGCTGGAAGTCAGATTTAGGGATGTTGTTTGCCTTCCCTTTCAATGCTGAGCTCGGTGTGATGCCAAACTCAACGTTGGTCTGGTGTCATGTTTAAGAGAGGTAGACTCCAGTGGGCTACACTAAACCAAGCTGAGAAAGTGTTTGGGCATAGAGTCATAGAGTGCTAGGGGTTGGAAGGGACCTCTGGAGATCATCTAGTCCAACCCCCCCTGCCAAAGCAGGTCCACCTACAGCAGGTCACACAGAATGGGTTCCAGGTGGGTTGGGAATGTCTCCAGAGTCAGAGGCTCCACCATGTCTCTAGGCAGCCTGTGCCAGTGCTCTGCCACCCTCAAAGGAAAGAAGTTCCTTCTCATCTTCAGATGGAACTTGCTATGGTCAGGTTTGTGCCTGTTCCCTCTTGTCCTATCACTGGGCACCACTGGAGGGCCCCCTCTTCCTGGCACCCTCCCTTTAAGTATTTGCAAACATTGGTGAGATCCCCCCTCAGCCTTCTCTTCTCCAGGCTAGAGAGACCCAAATCCCTCAGCGTTTCCTCATAAGAAAGATGCTCTAGCGCTCTGATCATCTTTGTGGCCCTTTGCTGTCCCCTCTCCAGCAGTTCCCTGTCCCTCTTAAACTGGGGAGCCCAGAACTGGACCCAGGACTCCAGTTGTGGCCTCCCCAGGGCAGAGCAGAGGGGGAGGATGACCTCCCTCCACCTGCTGGCCACACTCCTCTTGATGCCCCCCAGGATGCCATTGGCCTTCTTGGCCACCAGGGCACATTGCTGGCTCATGGGCATCCTGTTGGCCACCAGGACTCCCAGGTCCCTCTGTGCAGAGCTGCTTTCCAGCAGGTCACCCCCAACCTGTTCTGGTGTGTGGGGTTATTCCTCCCCAGGTGCAGGACCCTACACCTGCTTTTGTTGAATTTCATAATGTTTTTCCCTGCCCAACTCTCCAGCCTGTCCAGGTCATGCTGAGTGTTCATCCCAGTTCATCGCTTGCTGCTGCAAAACTCTGGATATATTTTAGACTTTAGACAAGTAAATGTTTTCTTTCTTTTTAATAGCATTTAGTGATGACAAGGTATCTCCTTGCAGAGTTAATTGTTAGACCTTGAATAACGCCAGTTACTCATGGTGTCTGTTGGAAATTAAAGTCGCATTGTAAGGGTTGTATGGCATATGGGTTTTCCTGTGTGGCTAGATTTATACCTTGGGGAAACAGATTTAAAAAAACTTACTAGGACCTTGCTGTAGGTTAAAACTTAGAGCAAAATGAACTTATGCTGTTCTTCATGGGAGTCACCAGAAAACACACTGCAGAAATGTTCAGTAGATTTTTACTAACTGTGCGCTTGCATAGTATAGTGCGCTCATGGATATTTTCGCTTTAGTCTTTCCACAAAGCGTTTTAATCACCTGGAAATTGAGTTCTTTTGAAGTTTAAAGCATTCTAAAACAGTAGCAGAACTTAAGTCACAGCCCATGCTCAGAGGTTTGCCTAGAGCTCAAAAAAAGTCCAGAAGTTGTGTCCTTTGCCGTGTACAGTTGGGAGCAATCACCTCCAGATCCCTTGAAACCTCTCAAATCAGAGTTTTCCGCTAGTCGAGAAACACACGTAAGAAATCTGGTGTCCTCTGAGCAGTAAAGGGAAGCTTATGTTTTCTTTTGTTCAAAGCCATGGAAGAATCACTCAAAAAAGGAGGAAAAAGTCATGGAAGAATCACTCAAACAAGGAGAAAAATCCATGTAGCCAGTCCATGTTGGTGTCTTGGTAAATTTTGATTGCTTTGGACTTAATTCTGGGGTGAAGCTGAAGATGGTGATCTGTCGCAGGATGCCCAGAGAATAATACAGGATATTTTATTTCGACGTAGTTTCTATGCTTTATTCGGTTCTTGGCGGTGCTTCTTGACATTCCGGAAGGGTTAGCAGTCTCTTCTGTTTTGACATGGAAACTAGGATGCATGTGGTATTATGCAAATTAGCAGGCAACTAAATTGTCTAAATGCCACATCGTTCGCTAAGTACAGTTTGGCAAATGCCAGTGGCAACCTGTTTTAAAGGGCCCCCTGCCGTGTTCTCTGAAGCAGTAAGAGGAGAAAAATCCAAATTGTGTATTCTTAAGCTGAATAAATGTCAATTCCCAGGGTTTCTGTTAGACATCCAAAAGCACTCGAGTGGTTAAATGACCGTGTCTATTGATAACCATGGAATTTTAATATTAGCCAAGGGAGATATTTTTAAAACCCCTCTGGGAGATAGAGCAGGCTTTTTTAATACGCTTTTGTGCTTTAATAGTTTGGAATAAAGGTGTTCTCTTCCAAGATCTTGTTAACTAAGCCTTTTTAACATTACCTCTAAACACGGTATCAGTCTTTGAAGACTTGGGGGGAGCATGAAGGGTGCCTCATTTAAAAAAACAAACCAAAACCCAAAAAACAACAAACCACCCCCACCCCCCACAAACCCAAACCCATCAGGGATCTTAGGGATATCGTACAAACAGGAAATTTCCAGGGTGAATTTAGCTTTAAAGGCTTTGTTTTATTCTTGATCCTTTAAATTAGTATATTGGCTTAAAGGGAAAATTTGAAATGTGTTACGTTGCTTTTTGTATTTTGGGGTGTTTTTTTACTATATGCAATTAACTTTTTACAAAAACTGTGCCCTGTGCTACCCTTGGGTAGTTAATACTTCCTTAGGGTATGTTGGACAGAATCCCTGATGTGTTATCTTTATTGATGAAACGATGAATAAAATCACATTGTTGCAACTTTGGGGGCCATACATCATTAAATTTTTATTAGCTGATTGTTGCTGACTAGAATTTGATAAAAAACACTGAACTAATCAGGTCCGCTTAGTATCAAGATGTAATTCTGTGTGTAAAGGTTTTTGGAACATCAGGGTAGAAGTTATGTGTATGGTTCCACCCCTGTGACTTTTTTTGGAGATGACACCATCTTGTTTTGGGGTAATTGCTACGGAATGAAAGAAAATGGGAGAGAATGAGGGTGCGAGGGAAGAAATTGAAAGCAAGTGGGTGTTTCGGACTGTCCTTGGGGTTATTTTTGTGTTAATTGGGCACACTTTTCAATCTATATGTCAAGTGATTCCCATGTGACCTGCGCTAAACCATTTCAAACTGGGACGTATAGTTACGCATATGCAATTCTGGGTATTTCATCCTGTATTGGTGACTGACAAATCTTTCACTGGGGGGGGAAAAAAGCCCTCTTATTTCCATGGAAAGCATGTGGCTTCCTCCACAATGAGCTTCCTTGTGCCCTGTTCTGCACTGAGACGATGGACGTGTACCCAGGGGTACGTTAAAGGCTCTTCTCTCCTGAAACCAGTTTGCCCATTACTGACTGGTTCAAGCTCTGCAATTTCTCTGCCTCTTAAATGCCAACCAGCCTAACTGTAATTAAGGGGGAAAAAGTTAGTGGTGATTTTTACTGAAGGTAAAATGTTTTGCTTCCGATGAGGCAGGTTGAGTTTGTCTTGCACAAAAAAATCCCAAATCCAGGAAGCTGCTTTTTCTTTTTCTTTCTTAATATTAGGGCAAACCAGTGGCCTAATAGGGTTTTCCGTCATTGTTCTGCCCGTGATCATGCTCTTGGCTGTTAAATCTAGATGGGAAAGTAAGGTTTGTCATAGAGGCTCCATGAATTGTTCTAAGACAGCCTCTACAGAGTAATCCAGAGCATCCATAACCTCATTTGGCGCAAAATAAGGAAGGTGAGAGCACCGGAGAACGTAATGTTTGAGTGCTCCCACCTGGACACTGCCTTGGTTCTGAGGATATTGAGAAGGGATGTCTAATGAGTGTCTTAATTTTAATTATTTGAGCATTATTTATCTTCTGTGGTGCTTATTGGAAGGTATCCTGAGGAAAACTGTCCCTTTTCCCCTCTGGCAATGTTAAGGAAAGGCGGGGAAAGATGTACATACCTCTTTGAGGAGAACAGGGTGTTGTTTCTGCGTCTCGGAGAGGGATAATATGCTGATACTTGTTCTGACACCAGCCTGCTGCTGTGGGCGATGTTGTTCTGGGTCCTCTGAGATTCCCCCCATTGGGCCTCGCGTGGTTTCCAAGCTGGAGACGAAGCGAGGTGGGTGCCGCCATCGCAGAGGGAGCGAAGGGCACAAGGAGTGCTTTGGGAGAGACAAGAGCCTCTTGCCAAACCTCCCTGCCTGCTGCTTCCCGACAAAGCAGCTTGGATGGGGTATCCAACCCCCACCACAAAGGCAAGCGAAAAAATGGAAACACATTAGTGCAAGAAAAGGAGCCTAGAGTTGCCAGGTTTGGTCTAGACCAGAATATATTACATTAACTTCATAAGTTGCGTCCCACTTTAAACTTTTTTCCCCTTCCAGTTGTACTGGAAGATATTATTTTCAAATCAACTTAAAGATTTTTTTCGGAAGCATTTTAAGCCATTACCCCACCAAAATGAATGAATTTGACTCACCATTTCGGAAAGGGTAGATTTAGGCCAACTTGTGATATCGGGGGTTTTTCTGAGATTTATTTTTCTGTGAATAAAAGAGGGAATTTGGTGTAAATTCCGTGGAATATGGTGCGATGTTCCCATTCTCATAGCAGAAATGTGGTGAGGCTGATGGACAAAGCTCTGCAGCAGGTGGGGTTTTCACCAAGGACTCGATTTCAAAATCTGGCTTAATAAATGAATATTAAGAAGCTAATGTATCAAAACTCCTCACGTATGAATAAGTTAAAACCCTCTGGGATGATTTCGTTTAAAAATCATTGAAATATCTTGTTGAAAACTGCTTTGTCTTAACTCTGACGCCTGCTTCCTACAGTGCCAAACGAATTTCCCTCTTCCGCCTATCCAGCAGTCCTTCTCCCCACCAATAATTTTTCAATACTCTGTCCAATTTCAGCCAAACGGGAAGCTGTTTTGAAATACCTAGCATATTCTCATCTAGCATACTTTAAAAAAGGTAGCTAAAAAGAACAAGTCCTCTTTCTATCCAATATGAACAATGTCTTTACTAGTATTGTCTACTTGATAGTGGGTTATCATTACTTTGGGGGGTTTTTTTTACCCCGGAAAACATGAGAGAGCTGCAAGCTTGATTTGTGGCTTGGCAAAAAGGTCTGGAAAGTGGCGCTTTTTCCAACTCTTGGTGACTCAAGAGGTGAAATGATGAGAAAAAGAAGGAGGTGCCAGAAACTAGTGAGCTCCTAAACCTAAAGCTGAAGGGAAACATTGGGAGCTACTAGCTGGAAGCTAAAATGACATGAATTAAAAGCAAGTTTGACTTTTTAAGTGAGGGTGGCCAGACCTAGGAACAGTTGCTGTGCTCTTGGAACGCCCGTCCCCCTTCTCGTAAAAGATGCTTAGGTCAAAGACGAGTTCTTGGAATTAATAAATCGCTAATTGAATGATCTTTGGTGGGTGGCTGAACAGATGAGAAGATGAAAGTTGCACCCGGCCTTAGGGGCTGAGTGGGATCCCAGTTATTAAATGCACTTGTTAATGGAAAACAGCATGGGCTTCGATATATGTAGCTGTAAGGATTTCCCCCCCCTCCCTGGGATTTACAGATCTGCTGGGAATGTCCATAGGTAAAATAGGTGATGGCATAGGAATGAAATAATGGGTAGGTTTCAATGGCAAAAATCATGTTGTAAACTTGGATTTCATGCAATTTCTCCACCTGAGCGACTGTTTTGTATTCTTCTTCCGACGTGTGAAGGGTTGTGACTTCCATGGACTCGTTCTCAGCTAGTCATCCTTAGCCATTAGCTGGATTTTCACCCCTGGCTTACCTGCTTACATGTTATCACATGGAACTGGTTCTTCAGTGTCCAAAGGCAAGCTCATCTCAAAGAATTCTGTAAATTAAAAAAAAAGGAAGAAATGCTTAGTCTAAAACTAGCTTACTCCATTTTAGTCGCTTTACATTCAGTGTGAAATCCCAGGAATCATAAACAGGAATCTGAAATTATTATTTACAGAAAGTTGAAGTGCTTTAGTGACCATATTTAAAACTTTCAGATGTCTCGATTCAGATGACACTTCAACTCTCATTTTCTATTCTAATTTAAAAAAAATACATAAATCAGACAGATTTCAGTCCTCTTGAAGTATTTTTCTCTAGCTGAGCACCCTTGCCACCTGTGTGGTGAAACTGCTTTTGTTGTTTATTTTGCAACATGCTGTAAATACAAATCTGCCAGCCTTAAATTCCCTGTGCATGACTGGGGGAATAAATTTTCTATGCTGTGGAGTGGAATTGAAGCACTTATAAAGGGTGAATGCACCATGCCGAGCAGTTGAACCCGTGCCTTTTTCCATTAACCCACGTACCTCCTTTGCCTTTCAAACAATTACCTTGAGTTTTTTTTAAGGCTGATGCATTCAACTCTATAAATTAAAGCTCATTTGGTGGTGATGAAGCAGTGAGACCTCTTAGTTTTCTTCTGTAAAACAGGTTTTTACACTCCAGGTGATACAATCCAGGGAAAACTTATTCGGAATTAAGGTAGACAACAGAAAAATAATAGCTCTTTTCTGCTCCCCGGCCCCTCTCATTTAAAAAAATTTATGCGAGCAGGGTAGGTGAGCGTTCAGTGAAGTGGCTCTACCATAAGTGTCATGTAGTTTTAAAAGAAATGGACTTAGTGTGCAAGTATCATAATCTGGGAAGCTGTTGTAGAGGGAGGCCGGAGCTGGAATAATTGCTGGAATGGGTGCTGCTGCCAGTTGAACCCGGGACCTCCGGGACTGGAGAACCAGGTATTGGCTGATGGAGCTCAAAGATTGAACCCCCGCGTTTGGCTGTTGTAATTTAGCCATACCTTGTTGACTGGATGTTGAATGGGCAGCAGAGTAGATACTTAATCCACGAATATCTCATTGCTGAATATTATGGCCCTGGACTCTCACTCTGCTGTGAATTTAAACCCGATATGATGCCAGTAACTTTGGTCCTTGTTGTACACTGCTTATTTTTTTTTTCTTAAATGAAAATAAACAACAGCCTTTATGTTAATTCTTTATCATTATGGTCTCCTAGCAACGCAGCCTCTTCTTAAGTGACCCTTGCCATTTTAGAAGGTTTGTATCCAAGACGTGTTAAATAACCTTAATTCTTCACGCGGTTTCTGAAACTTGTACAGATGAAGGTTTGATTTCCCAGGAAAGGATGTGTTATTTGCTCAGACTCTTGCCAGGATAAACCAGTGTTATTAATATTAAGCTGTTAGTTTTGTGTTAGACAGTTTCCAGAGAAAGTTGCTCACTTCATAAATTTTTCAGGAAGGTAGCAGTTCTTACTAACTAAAGCTCATTTTCTGTTGATTACAGAAACAATTTCAGCTTGTAGCAGCTGGGACTGTCCAATGTGTTTCTACCCTGCCTGTAATTGAGGTTATTCAGAGCTTTCCATTGCGGGATACAGGGTTTTTTTGGTATTACTCGCAGTCTGTTAAACTCTCAGCTGTGTTACTTGGGCTTCTCTGATTTGTTCTGGTTTTATTTTAACTTTGGCTCATTGGGATTTAATTTTCACATAGTCTCTGTAATAAACTTGCATAGGAAGTTTAAGGCCTGTTTAATCAGGACTGTTGCAAGGCCTGGTTTGGGTCTCTTTCTGGTTTGGGCCTCACCTAAGGTGATGTAAAACCAAGAGTGATTCTTCTGAAATACATGCACAAGACTAATCAAAATATATTTGTAACACATAATGTCACAGTTCTGTAAGAGCTCTGGGGCTTTGGTGCCTGCAGGTGTTGTCAGGACGAGCGTCTGTGACTCTATTTAGAGTAGGAGGGAGGTCTTTGGTCTACGGGTGGCTGCGAATCCTTTTTTTTTCATATTGCGTTCAACTGTTCTGAAAAACCTGTTTATTTGGAGGGTTAGTGATTAGTCTTACAGAGCTAAGAGCTGGGGTAGTTTGATTACCTTGAAGCAAGGTGATATAAATGCAAATCCTAAATCTGGAATAAACCTGTTTTCTTATCAGTGCAGGTGGGATCGGATTTGGCCATTATGTGCGTTATACTGATTAACTGTAATTCTCAAATAAGGTCGGTCACTTTTTTGATTGAGAAAATTAGTAATCTGATCTTTTATTTGCTCCCCCTGCTGATTTTGGGTTCTGTCTGTAATGGAATTAAGCTAGTAATGCTAATGCTGTGTTGCTGAGAGGTGTATTGGATCGCGGTGATGCTGGATAGACTGCGTAACTTCTGGATGTCCCAGTAGATCAACCAGGTCCCACATTCCAGTTTTATACTGCAGCTGCACCGTTGAAATCGGAGAACCTCCATTGGCTTAAAATGGTGATTCCACGAGATGTTGCATTTATATGCTGAGATGCAGCTATTTGTAATCCCTCACTGTGCAATCCCCAAAATGGGAAGTAGAGAGTACAGCAAGGAGTTGTTTTTGCGGGGAGCACTTAGGAAAAACCATAGTGCAGCCTCGGTGGATGGGAAATGTGAAGTAAAAGTCAACCAATTGTCTCAAACATAAATGTGTCTGACAATTCCTAGAGGATGCTGAAACACCAACTAGGAAACTAGTGCAGATTATATTGGGATATGGAATACCATGCTTGTTTAAAAGCAAACAACATCAGCTAAAGACTTCTGTTATAAGTTTTCTGAGTGAGGTTTTTTCCCTCACTAAAATTAGATTCACTTAGTTTGTAGATGTGCTGGAACAGCAAAATCATTCCTATAAAGAAGGGAGCTGGGTCTTCAGCCTCGCACGAGGATTGAGAGGAGCCCAACTCTGGACTGTGCTGGTACCTAGAGCTCTGGAGAGATGCATAGACAAGGGGGTGGCGTTAAAGGAACCGGGTGCCCAGAGACTCGCTCTAGATGCCACAGGCTCCTTTGAGACTTGTCCATCAGGTTTGTTTAAATGACTCCAAGAGGTCCCTGCTGGGATGGGTATGGGAAAGGTGTGGGAAGGGTTTCATTGGAGTTGCCAGCATGGAGGAAGGGGAGGTGGGCTCCGTAGGTGGTCAGTGGTGGTGAATCTGCTCTCAGTGCTAGCCCCTGGCAGGTGTGAGGAGGAGAAACGTAGTTGAGCCCCAAATGAAACAGGCTTAGGACCATTTTTATCACTTTATATTTTCCATAAACTAGGAGGTGCCCGGGCAGTTTCACCTATGTCTGCTGACGTACAGAGACTTGTTGCGTTTAGAGGTTTGACTCTCCATTGAGTTGCCCTAACTAGAACAGAACTTAAACTTGAAATATGGAAGGTACCTGCAAAATGAAAACTACCTTTTCTGAAACTCTGTAGACTGGGAAATATAGAAGTAGGTTAACAGTGCAGGAGAATCGGTCATGGTAAGGAATTGATGGCTACTGAATCCAAGTTATCCATTAAAGAAGGGAGGTCGGGTCATAATATACAACACTTCTGCGGTCATAGGAAAGCCGGTAAGAGCTTTTTATTAGATAACTATCTCATAAATCAGTCCAATAGAACAAAGGCCTCAAAACTGAAATCGTACTGACACCTCTTCATTGCTATTCTGGGTGATATATGACATGGGCCATTAGTTTAAGTGCAGAAAGTCTTCGGAGACTGTGCCGGTGAAGTTGCACTGCACGCATCTTCATCATCAAACGGGGGCTTTCAAAAACCCACCACGCCGGGGATGCAAAGGTGCAGCTATAAATAAACGAGGGAACAGGCACGGAGCAGCTGCTCTCTCAGCACCGCATGCTAATTAAATTCCTGCCCGGCGGAGGTTGGCGGGTTGGCAGCGGCGGCCCCGGCTGTGCTGAGTGATGGCGTACCTGGGAGCTCTGCCCATCTCCTGGCCGGCGGGGAGAGCTGAGGAGCCGGTGTTCCCGTGTGCGAGTGCTCAGCAGCCTGCACAGAAAGCCATTAATATTGGTAGTGATGTGCTTGTTGGCGAGGCAAGAGCGTATAGAGAGAGAGAAGCTGATGAATTGAGATGTTTCTTTGCCGTTTGAGTATGGTTATTTAACAAATACTGCGAACTGTGTATGGTGATACTATTCACCAAGCTGGTTTTTGATCTGGGAGGGGGAAAGAAGTAATTTGTTGACATTACAGCAATTATGAAATACTTGCCTCTGAGAACACAAATGTAATTGATATTAAGTTTAATTACATACAATTAATTCTACAAAATATTTAAATTGTTGTGTTGAATTGTGCAGCGTCGGTTGCTGTACATTTTGTTAATGTGTGGAGCAGATGTGTGTGAAAGAGTCTGGAAGTCATCCAGAAGTTGGCAATTATTAATTGAGTAATCTGATATTGATTTATTCTAACACTGACTAATGTACCTACATAAATGTCTACATACCTATGGAGAGAGCAGATGGACGTAGACGGTACAGGTAGAGACAATAGAATTCCATGTAATGATTAAAATTGTTAGATCATAATTGGCATCAGCAAGTCCATGTTCTCAAGAGCCGATCCCCCTCTCCTGATTGCCAATGCTTGGCATTATGTTTTTGGATCCCTGTCTAATGAGATAGTCATATAATCCTGTGATATGAAATATATCTGCAAAATAATACCCAATGGTAGAGTATTAATCCTGTTGGAAGGTGCTGAGAATTTAGGTGACTTGTGTGTTATTTGGCCAATTGCGTCAAGTCAGAAGGAGCTGAACTTTACCTCCTTCTCTGAACTTAACCAAAGGGCTGTATCAATCAAATATGCTGTTGTTGAAATGCAAGGTGAAACATCAGGTTGTCAAGATGCAGCCAAATAGCATAATATTGAACTGCAGTGGGCACTGCAGGTGGCAGGGGAAGAGAAAGGAGCAGTGAAGAGAGCACTCCCATCTTCCACCATGCGTGTTGCCAGGTTGGATTCCCTGCAGAGCTAAATGGACTCTTTGCAGACAGGCCACTGGCGAGGACAGTGACTGTGTGCCTGGGAAAGCTCCCGGCCTTGGGCCATGAGCGGTGCAATCACAGAATCATCAGGGTTGGAAGGGGCCTCTGGAGATCACCTGGTCCAACCACCCTGCCAGAGCAGGTCCACCTACAGCAGGTTGCACAGGATGGTGTCCAGGCGGGTTGGGAATGTCTCCAGAGTCGGAGACTCCACCACCTCTCTGGGCAGCCTCTCCCAGTGCTCTGCCACCCTCAAAGGAAAGAAGTTTCTCCTCATGTTCAGATGGAACTTCCTATGGTCAAGTTTGTGCCCATATTATGTCTTGTCCTGTCACTGGGCACCACTGAAAAAAGCCTGGCCCCCTCCTCCTGGCACTGTCCCTTTAAGTATTTGTAAACATGGATGAGATCCCCCCTCAGCCTTCTCTTCTCCAGACTAACATGACCCAACTCCCTCAGCCTCACCTCATAAGAAAGAAGTTCCACCCCGCGAATCATCTTTGTGACCCTTCGCTGTCCCCTCTCCAGCAGTTCCCTGTCCCTCTTAAACTGGGGAGCCCAGAACTGGACCCAGGACTCCAGTTGTGGCCTCCCCAGGGCAGAGTAGAAGGGGAGGATGACCTCCCTCCACCTGCTGGCCACACTCCTCTTGATGCCCCCCAGGATGCCATTGGCCTTCTTGGCCACCAGGGCACATTGCTGGCTCATGGGCATCCTGTTGGCCACCAGGACTGCCCAGTCCCTCTCTGCAGAGCTGCTTTCCAGCAGGTCACCCCTAACCTGTTCTGGTGTGTGGGGTTATTCCTCCCCAGGTGCAGGACCCTACACCTGCTTTTGTTGAATTTCATAATGTTTTTCCCTGCCCAACTCTCTAGTGATGCTGGTTTGCTCCTTTATCAACATGGATCTGTCTCTGTGGCACTGGTGGATGGGCCAGAGGGGTCAAGCTCATGTTGGTGCTGCAGCATGAATCCATGCCAATGGTGCCTCCATCACAGGGCAGAATGTGTGGAAAAGGTATCTGTGAAGGGCTGAGACCTTCTTTCTGCTCTCCGGGCCCCATACTGCAAAGTGTGGACCCTTATTCTTTGTCAGCCTCCCTTGCAGTGTGGTGTGTTGAAGAGGTTCTGGTTTCCAGTGGGATGCTCCTATTGCTGCTGTCGGTGCTGGTTATTCTTCCACAGTGGCCCTTGTAACAGCAAGGAGGTTCTTGGGGACTTGTTCCTCTATCCTTGGTGTGGTTGTGGGACCTGGCTGCAGTGCTACTGCATCACCAGCCCCTTGGGAAACACTTCTAGTGCTGCGCCAACTTTGGGCTCCATCTGCTTTTTCCTTTGTTAAAGGTGCATGTGGAGAAATGAAACTAGAATATCCCTTATAGCTATATCTTGGCTGGCTTGGACATCAAAGTGATTTCCGTGTTCTCTGCCCTCAGCAGACTCTCCAGCCAAGATAGGTTGCAGGGCACACTGAGCAGGTCCGTAAGGCTGAGATCTCATCCTTGAGACAGCCTTCTCATTAGCCTTTGCCTGTCCCAAGCAAGATCTTATCTGGGGTGAACTCTCCCGTTATACCACCCTTTCTCAGCTGCTGTTTCTCCAGGTGCAAAATATCTTTGCAATTCTCAGACCTGAGCCGGAGCACTTGTGTTGGACACCACACTGAGAAGATGTCTTTGGCTGGTCCCCGCACCAGGGAGGCGAGGGCTGATGGCAGCCCTGTCCCCATGGCAAATGTGTACTTCAGAGCTGTTAGTTAAGCAAAGAATATCCATCTTCCCAGAATATGTGTGACTGTAAAGGCCTATTTCAGAAACACTCAGTATGCAAACGTAAAACATTGGTGGCCAGTCACAAGTGGTGTCCCCAGGGCTTGGTATTGGGGCCGGTTCTGTTTAATATCTTTGTCAATGACCTGGATGAGGGGATCAAGTGCACCTGCAGTAAGTTTGCAAAGGACACCAAATCAAGTGGGGGTGTTGACCTTCTTGCTGGCAGGATGGCCCTACAATGGGATCTGGACAGGCTGAATTGATGGGCCAAGGACAGTGGTATGAAGTTCAATAAGGCCAAGTGGCAGGTCTCACGCTTGGGTCACAACAACCCCAGGCAGAGCTACAGTCTTGGAAGTATGGCTGGAAGGGACCTGGGGGTGTTGGTCAACACCCAGCTGAACATGAGTCAGCCGTGTGCCCAGTTGACCAAGAAGGGCAACAGCATCCTGGCTTGTAGCAGGAATAGGGTGGCCAGCAGAACAGGGGCAGTGATGGTCCCCCTGTACTTGGCACTGGTGGGGCCCCACCTCAAATACTGGGTTCAGTTTTGGGCCCCCTCACTTGAAGAAAGACATGGAGTTGCTGGAGCATATCCGGAGAAGGGCAGCGGAGCTGTTGAGGGGTCTGGAGCACAAGGCATCTGGGGTCCTGAAGAGCAGCTGAGGGACCTGGGGTTGTTCACCTGGAGAAGAGGAGGCTGAGGGGAGATCTCGCTCTCTACGACTGCCTGAAAGGAGGGTGTAGCTGGCAGGGTTGGTCTCTTCTCCCAAGGAACAGGTGATGGGACAAGTGGGAACGACCTCATGTAGTGCCTGGGGAGGTTTAGGTTGGATATTAGGAAAAACTTCTTTATGGAAAGGGTTATCAAGCATTGGAACAGGGTGCCCAGGGCAGTGGTGGAGTTGCCATCCCTGGAGGTATTTCCCAGCCTGGTAGACGTGGTGCTGAGGGACATGGGTTAGGGGTGGGTTTGGCAGTGTTGGGTTGATGGGTTGGACTTGATGATCTGAAAGGTCTCTTCCAACCTTGGTGATTCTGTGATTCTAAATGT